>JAKTWN010000031.1:0-131045 GCA_030582035.1 Wickerhamiella occidentalis
CTCATGAGAATTTTACATTTGATACACTCAGTGAAGTTTGGGTGTGTCTTTTTCACCTCTGGATTCCACGAGCGGTGCCTAGGAATTAAAGAAGCCTATATTTTCTTTATGATAATGCAGGGCGTTTCTGCACTATCGGCGACTTACTCGCTGGTCTGGCTCGTTTCGCTGGGTTATAACCCAGTAGCGGTGTTAATCGGTGAACTCAGCGCTCACGCACCGATACTATTAATCCTGTCAATTGAAACTTTGACTACAGTATTCATCATGGCAGCAACCATGTGGTATGGCCGCACAAGGGAGTTTCATGCGCTGGTAAGAGAGCGCAGCTTTCCAACTGGCATAAATGGAGTGTTAGGGGTGGCAGTGGAAGCAATAAGGATTGTGCTATTGGTAATGAAATTCATTGGTTTTCTTGTTGCACTTATTCTGTTACTGTGTATCTCTAAAAGTTTTGGTGATACTGGAGTTACACCAGATCCCACGACTATTGGATGGGAGGAACCCACACAAAGGATTCGAGTGGTAATCAATTATTTGACGAAAAGACTGTTGGACCTGATCCCGGTCAGTATCGAGCCAGAGATCGAATTGGCTCAGCTCGGAACCCCGAACACGACGACCTCGATACCTGTGTCCACTGGGGATTTGGCTTCGGGGGTTCTGCCTCTGTCGCCCACGCCAATGGAGCCTCTGGATCGTTCGTCGACTACGCCTGAGACTGTCGCGCCTTCAACCGTGCCCATGGAACCTCAGGGTCCTTTGCCACCCGTGCATGCAACTGATTCTGTGCCGCCTTCGACCGTGTCTGACGTAGCGAGTCCGGGTTCACCTACACAGAAGCCCGTTACGGCTGACGACCCTGTGCCACCTTCGGCCGGGCCTGCGACTGTGCCCTCGCCGTTTCCTGAAACTAATTCAAGTTAACCGACACATGAGCCTCTTACTGCGGAAGACCCTGCTTGGCAGCTTGAACTCTCACCTCCGGTCCAAAACGGAACACGTCCCAGTCGGGGAGATGCGTATCCCCATAGACAAAGAGAGTGTGAACTGGTGAGAGCTTAGTAGAAGAGCGTACAGTCGCATCGTAGCCAAACTCGGTAGCGTGGATTAAGTGACCTCACTGGTCTGGTTTGGTCTCTAGCGACAAGTGAGAAGTACTTCCCGAATAACACGATTGACTCGCTCTGTCTGACCGTCGGTCTGGGTGTGGTAGTGGCGAATTGGAACTGAGAACGGCGATCACTGACCCAATAAGACACTGGTCCAAGCAGATGCCGAATATTATCCATGAATAGGGATCTCTGGAGCTAGGTGGTAGCTCTGGCTTTGTGATAAGGCATGAACCGAGCGAATGGTTCTGGCCAGAACCAGAACCAGCGCCAGGTAGCAATGGCCGAACAGCCACAACCAACAGGAGTTTTTACCCTAGGGACAGTCGCAGAACAACGGATGAGATAACCGGCAACAATCGCGTTACCACTGTCCTCAGCTCTGAGGTCGTAGGCTTCAACTAGCGATGCTCTTGACGATTAGTTGGAAAGTGACCCATCGATCAATACGATCAAGTGGCTAGTGATGCATGTAATTATGTGTTATTTAGTTCTAATTAAAATATGTATTATTATATGTATATATCTAGCCCAAACCCATTCAACAAAGTACAGTGCTTATCGAGTGTCGTTAGGACAGAGGCTGTTCTTTGCAAATCAAGACCGTCAGGACTGCTCGAGTTGATCAAGCATTATTAGCTGGGACCGAGAAATTCATCTCTCCAGCGGGTTCTAGCCGACAGTAGTCTACCACTTGAGCCAAGATAACGAGCTCTGGGTGGCGAGACTGGAAGAAGCGAATTGGAATTAGTTCCTACTCACTCTGGATGGTAACTGCGAGACGGATATCGGAACCAGCTCGCACTACTCTTTGATAGCTTCTGGCTCATCTGTAAGCTCGTATTCCTCACCAATATCTACATTACTGGTTGACCCTGGCTTTTGGTATCCTATAGGTTTAGCGGCCCACACTAAAAAAGCAATAGGAACAAGCGTAGCACTCAATATTCCGCCAACGAAATATTTAGCTTCATGGTCCACTACCGCTACGATCTCAGCAACGCCCCCAACTTGCTTTGCGGCAACCCTTCCAAGTCGGACCGAAGGGATTCCAATTCCAAGGAGCGCAGTGCTGTGCTTGGAACCAATAGGGGTCCGATCGAAATCTTCGGTACTTACCACAATGACGCCGCTAAACCCGAGATCCTCGAGGGCACCGACTAAGGCATCGTTTGAGCAGTTCCCGGACTTGACCATTGCAATTGCGGGTCTCGTACTGTTCCAGCGGTCGAGGTTGATGAGGTCTGAGCACCCCTCGCCTGGAATCTTAACGACCTGGCCTTCAAGTTTACGCGCGGACATTGAGCCAAAAGTCGCTGTGCCCGATCTTATACCAGTGAGCTTGAAACCTTTAATCGAGACCATCGGTTTGATGTACCAAGTGTAATCGTTTAAAAGGGGAAACCAAACCAAAAGGAATAATAGTGCAATTACGCCGGCAGCCTTTTTCTTTACATTCATCTGAGGGTTCTGATAAGGTAAGAATCGCATGCAGGTAGGGCGCATGTAAAGCATGTAGAGCGTGTTTGCAATGATTCGTCCATAAACTATCTAAACTTTCCATATATAAACCATTTGATCCCAGCCAGCACTGGCGACCCAACCCGGCTCACCCCACAGGCTCCAATCACAGTCTGCAGCGAATTCGGTGTGGCCGCTGAAATCTTTGACGAGCCCTTTCAAGCCACCAAAAGAAACACGCGATGCATTAGTATCCCATACCTTGACTGTCATATCGTAACTGGCGCTCATAATGAGGTTGGGGGCATGGGGGCTCCACTTGATGCTTCTGATTGCGTACTCGTGGCCGTGAAAGTCCTGCACGGGTGCTTGCAAGTTACGCATGTCCCAAACTTTGACGATTTTATCTGCACCGGCAGTGGCAAACACCTGCGGCTCGTATTTGTTCCAGTCCACGGTCATGCAGTCGCCCTGCAGCAGTGCTCGCACCTGGGTTTGAACTGCCCCGGTGCGTACATCGTATATTTTAGCAGTAGAGTCTCCGTGTGCACTAAGAAGCTGTGAATCGTTGCGGGGATGTGGTTTCGCTTGGTAGACGGCTACATTGTTTGCGGGCCCAAACTGAGCCAATGACTGGGGTCTCGTGGGGTCCCACACTCGAATGGTTCCGTCCCATGAGCTCGAAAAGAAATGCATTTTATTGACAAGTCCCCACTCGACATCAAACACCTCGCGAGTGTGTTCCTTGTAGGCCATCACTGCCAGGGACTGTGGGGTAGTGATGTCAAAAAGACGAATGGAGCCGTCTCCGGTGGCTACGGCCGCTTGGTTCTCGTTTATCTCACTCCAACAAGTTTTATAGACTGCGTCCTGGGTATCAAATTGCCGTGCGGCGACCATTTGACCGTCAGGACGGATATCCACCATGTATACCCTGCCGTTGCCCACGAGGCCGTAATTGGCGCTGGCACCTACAAGTATTCTGCTATCCAAGAAGGGAGAATATTGTACAGCACTGCATGCATAGTTTTCACTGCGGAATCGCAACATGCAAACTCGGGTTGTGGTTTATAGTGGTGATGAGTGGCCCAGGAACCACCACCATTCCCACGTGACGGGATTCGAGGTGCGGGTGCTGCTCGATTGCATCATTTAAAATGAGGTCTAACTGGCTATTAAAACATAAAAGAGAGCCGTAGATAGCCCGGCCGTCTTGCAGCACTACTTGAAGGGATTTTCCGAGGTAGTCCATTTGGTAATATGGGAGAGGGTAAAGATGAAAGGGAGGTATAGTAGGGTCAAGTGACAAGTGAGAGAGCGAGAGGGGGCTAAATCAACAAATCACTAATACTATTCCTGTTACTATTACTTGATCCTAAACTATAGCCGTCGAACCAGCCACCCATTCCAAACTACTAAGCCATGACCAATTGCATGAGACCTAACCCTTGCATATTCTCGCCGGCACGTACCCCCCCCGGCAGACCCTTTTGTTCTCACCAACCAGACCTACCCCCCAGAACCCCCCCAGGTAGAAAAGACCCCCCGAAGCACCCGATGGCGTTTTATCTAAAAGAAGAACACAGCGACAAGGAGGGCGACGCGTTCCCCAACAGTGCCATCGATTCAAACATCGATGAGAGTCTCAAACAAATGAAGGCTGCGGCCCGCGACCTTGACGAAGACTATGAGTACGAGGCCGACCCCTCAAACGCCAAAAACGGCCTTTTCAACGACGATGATATCTTATTGTTTGCCCGCTCTTTAAAGGCAAGCCACAATGTCATCAACAAGGATAGGCTAACAACGGTCATTCACGAGGTGCTGCATCAGCTTTCGTGGCCTCGGTTCGTGGAGATTGGCATCGAGGAGGCACTCGCCAAGAAGCTCAAGGCCAAGCTGCGCAATCTGGACGCCAGCAGCGTGACGCAGCAGACATATGAGAATGGATGGTACAACGAAGCGGAGCGCGAGATCAAGGTGCGGATTGAAGAGGCCTCCAAGCACCAGCCGACCGAAAACAGACTTTCACTCGTGACTTCAACTCGCCGACTGCGTTACAATGAGGCAGAGGAAACAATGTTTCGTCACTGGATGATCCAGGGCAAACGTCGCAATTACATTTTCAACGCGTACCGCAAAACCAGATCCAAGGAGTCGATTATTCACAAGATGAAGTCTGTTCGCAAGCAGTTCTCGCACCCCAACCCCGTGGAAGGGCGCGAGCACATCAAGCACTATGTTGAGAACGAAAAGGGCCATTTCAGCCCCAATGCTGCGAATTATTTTGAGCCGGGCCCTATCCCAGACGCTGATTTGGCGGCCTTCCAAGACCGGATAAATGAACTGATCAAGACCCGTACGCTCCTGAACCTGGCCAATGATGATGAAGATGAGGACCCTTTTGGAACTGATGCTACCGCTATTGACCTAAATCTTCTGCGCAACTATGTACTCATGTCCAACCGTGTTCTTAACGAGTTTGGTAAAGTCGAGCAGCATGTTCTCACTGCTGATGAGTCCTGGGTCGAGGCTTCACAAACAGTCCGCAGAGCAAGATCGCTTGTAGAAAACGCCCTCAACTTGACCAAGAACCGTGCCGGCCATGAGCTCGACAATACCATCAGTGCTGCCGATCTAACTAATTTGCTCGGTGACGTGCCACAGGAGATCAACGACCCGGAAGCTGAAGCGTTGGCGAGTATCATGGAGCCCTCAATGAAACGCAGACGCCAGTAGCTGGAAGCCAGCAGCTGGACGCCAGCACCACGCATCCCAAACCTAATTAGAAACTAAGACTATTGTTTAAACGGTGATATCCTACAAAATTAATTAACTATTAAGCCAATGAGCAGTTTATTTGCCAGTTTAACGCCTGATTTTCGGGCTACATGGGGTTCACTTGTTCCCAGGGCAACTTTTTGTCTCATGTGCGATTTATCACACAGCTATAATAAGTGGCATCATGTTGTTTGACCTCATCATGTTGATTCAACCATCATCTATAATCCCTATATCCCACCCGGAATCCGTAGAATCCGTAGAATCCCTAATCCATAATCCCTCAATAAAAGCAATCTCCAACACTCGCAACACTTTTCCCGCTTAGTCCGCTTCACCTTGCTTGTTGATAATCCCTATATAACCTAAATATATATTTGGGGCTACCCTGATCTTAGGTAAACCTTCCACTCTCTGGTAAAAAGTAACAAGAAAAGACACTTTCCATCATCATGTCCTCTTCCTGTAAGGTCATCTCGCCACAACTAGATCCTGGGTCTCCCAACCTGATCCCTGTATCTCCACCAGCCTTTGTGTCATCGCCGGCGTCCACAATCTCACTTCTCTCTCTCTACGCAGAGGACCGGGCCAAGCCTCGAAAAAAGCAGCAGCAGCAGGAGGAGCAACCCATATCCCCGATAAACGGCCGCCCTTTTATTCCGGGCCGGTTCCCCCTTGCCGCTTCTTCCTCAAGACCGATCCCCATTCGCACCCGGATTCACCCCACTGGTTCAACCCCAGGGTCTCCTCATTTGAGTCCGGTCAGTGCGGGCTGTACGCCCACAAGTTTCAATCTCAACAAAATGGAACGTAGCTAGATATTTATTATGCATTTTATATTATTCTCATCCCCTGTTATTAACCCTTTCTTGGAGTCTGCTTATCATATAGTAATTTACATGGAGCGGTTGGCACAGTTAAACCTAATAACGGGCCTTGCCGACCGGATCAGGGACCGCGAAACTATTGAAAATATCATAAACCTCTACAAAACAAACTCTAATGCATTTGAATCGAGCACTTGTGCGCTTGAACTCGATCCTCAAGAAATTTCAAAGTTAATTACGAGCCTTGAAAACGATCCATTTCGGGGAAAGCCTCAGCCTAAACAGTCCATTGAACCAGTCGAGGCTCGTGGCAGGCACCAGTTATTACCAAGATCAAGCCTTGCCCCGGGACAGCCTCACGCGGCTCGGATCGTCTCGATCAAGCGGTCGGGTGCATTTGCAACGCTGTTAAACATCACCCCCAAAACTGATGGTCTCATTCATGTTTCTCAATTGGCTGACTACCCCGTCAAGGATCCCGAATCTGTTGTAAAAGTTGGTGATATCGTTTCAGTTAAGATTGTGTCTATCGATGGGTTTCGAATCTCGTTGTCAATGAAAACACAAGACCAAAAGCAGCCCAAACAGCGGCTTTCCTCGCCCGAGAGGTTTGAGATCCGGCAGCTGATTGCATCAGGGGTTTACTCTGCCAAAGATTTCCCAGATCTGGATGCCCCCGATGCTCAAGCCGAAGCAGAGGAAAATGTCGAGGTAGAGCTCAAGACCGAGTTGCCCAAATTTTTGGATACTTTAAAAGCCAAAGTAGTTACAAAAGACCAGACAACCGACACACTAGAGACGCCTGTATCGTTTATGCCTGTCCCAGATGGAAACTTTGCCAAGGCGATAGCCAAATCAGCCCAGCGAGAACCTCGAAAATCCAACTTCAAGCCGACCTGGGATGGTCCCAAAGCTAAGAAGGTTACCAAACAGCCCGTGGCGCAACAGAGGAAAGACTTGCCAGTCTTCAAGTATCGTGCCCAGCTTCTAGAGGCGTTTGCCCAAAATCAAGTGATTATTGTACAAGGTGACACTGGCTCAGGTAAAACCACTCAGATTGCACAGTACCTCTATGAGACGGGCTATTCTTCATCAACGAAAATGATTGCGTGCACCCAACCGCGTCGAGTAGCTGCTGTGTCTATTGCCCAGCGTGTGGCCGAAGAAATGGGGGTCAAAGTGGGCAATCTTGTGGGGTATTCTATCCGATTTGAGAGTATTATATCCAATGAAACACGCATCAAGTACATGACAGATGGTATACTCCAACAAGAGATTGTCTCAGATTGCAACTTGGACCGGTACTCGGTGGTAATACTCGATGAGGCACATGAGCGCACCATTGCCACTGATGTGCTATTTGCATTGCTGAAAAAAGCGCTTGAAACACGCAAAGACCTCAAGGTGATTATCACGTCGGCCACCCTCGATGCCACCAAGTTCTCAGAGTATTTTGGCGGATGCCCCGTTTATAAGATCCCAGGCCGCACTTTTCCGGTAGAGATCCAGTATTCCCAGGAACCTGAGTTTGATTATATTGAGGCAGCGATGTTTACTGCCATGCAAATCCACATGTCTCAACCAGACGGCGACATTCTGGTATTTTTGACCGGCCAAGAAGAAATTGATACATGCTGTGAACTCATGACCACGCGTGCAAAAGAGCTCGAAGCTATCATGAGCACAAAGTTGATGATATTACCGGTGTACTCCTCATTACCCAGTGAAGTACAATCCCGTATTTTTGAGCCAACCCCCTCAGGATATCGTAAACTGATTTTCGCCACTAATATCGCTGAAACCAGTATCACAATCGAGGGGATCAGGTATGTGGTAGACCCAGGCCTCGTGAAGGTCAATATCTATGATTCTAGAGTAGGTATGGACGTTCTTAAAGTAGTACCCTGCTCTCAAGCTCAAGCTAATCAGCGTGCAGGGCGTGCAGGTCGTACTGCCCCGGGAAAATGTTATAGACTCTACACGGAAAATACATTTAAAAACGAGATGGTTCCGTCTACAATCCCGGAAATTCAACGCCACGAGCTTTCGTCTACACTTTTACTGCTAAAAGTCATGGGTATCAATGACATTTTCCATTTCGACTTTATGGATAAACCCTCCTCTCTAAGCATTTTCGCAGCTTTACAAGAACTTTTCCAGCTCGGGGCACTCGATAAAGCCGGTAATCTAACCTCTGTTGGTAGAGTAATTGCGAGATTCCCTCTGAGCCCCAGTATGGCACAGGTATTGCTCCAAAGTGTTCGCAAGTGCTGTGCTCACGAGATCCTCACAATTTTGGCGATGCTTAACTTGGGGAATGTGTTTATTAAACCAGGCGACTCCAAGAAACAGCAAGAAGCAGAGCGGAAACGCCGCAAGTTCAATGATCCTAGTGGTGACCACTTGACGCTGCTAAACGTGTACGATGGTTGGGCCCAGAGCGGGTACTCTAAAGTATGGTGTAGCGAGCATATGATCCACGAAAGATCAATGAGAAGAGCGCAGCATATTCGCCAGCAACTGATGGGGATCTTGGCACAACTCAAGCTGCGGGTGGTCTCATGTCAACGTGATAAGGAACTCGTTCTCAAGGTGCTGTGTAGTGGATATTTCCGTAACGTGGCGAAGCTTCTGGGCCAGGAAGGATACAAGACCCTATCGCGTGACGCTGAGGTTTCTATTCACCCGCAGTCTGTATTATTTGGTAAACGTGCGTCATATGTGCTTTATCATTCGCTTATTTTGACCTCTAAAGAGTACATGCATTGCGTCAGCATCATCCGGCCCGCATGGTTGCTTGAGTACGCCTCTAACTTTTACAAGAGCTCTCACCATAAAGACAAAATCGCGCCCATGCTGGGGAAACACCAGAATAGTGACGAGTGGCGTATTTCTCAGCAGTACAAGTACGTCAAGTACGAAAGTACGCGCTTTTAGCGGTGGAAATGCTCCTCCTAGTGCGAAATCTCATTTATCTTTAACTTATTTATTCATTTAGCCCTGGGTGTGCCGGGGGAGCCTGGCAGTTGGTTAGACGGCCTTGACATCTTCCAAATTTAACCATCTCACCATAGCATAACTCAATCCAGCGCCCTTTAACCCTCAACCCTCTCATGATTACCCTGTCCTCAACTTCTTCACATGCTCAAACTCCTCCGAGCAGCAATTAAGCCGCAACCGTGGTGGAGCTTCTTTAGTGCCAATCATACCCCGGGCTTTCAACCGCTTAAATCTTCAATATTTCCAGTAAAAGCCTCGGCAAAGTCCCCCAAATACCAGTTCCCTCGTAACTATGGTAGCGGTTGGGGATCCGGCTCTAGAAGTTCGGCTCCTGGGTCATCTTCCGGAGGCCCGCGGTGGTGGCACCAATTCAAAGTGCCGATTCTGTTTACTGCGGGTGTAATCGCATTTGACCACACCGTTCTCGCTCCCCTATTTGACACTTCGGCCTTGACCGTGTTTAAACAGAACCCAGAGTATCTTGTTTATGGTATCGTAGCTCTTAATGGTATTATTTACTGTCTTTGGCATGTTCCGCAAACATCAAGGTTCATGGAGCGGTACTTTGCGCTGTACAAGCAACCTGAATGCTTCAGTGTGTGGGGTATGATTGCAATGGCCTTTTCGCAGGGGGAGTTTTGGCATTTGAGTTTGAATATGATAGGTCTCTCTGTATTTGCTGTGCCAGTTGCTAGATTGCTCGGCTCAGGCGACTTTATGGCTTTATACCTGGATAGTTGTGTCCTCACATCACTAGGGATGTTAGTGCTGCCCTACTTGACTCGAGGTCCTAGCCTTATGGGTCCAAGTCTGGGTGCCAGTGGTGTGATTTATAGCATGCTGGGTATTTTGAGCTTCTTGTCCCCAAATACCCGTTTTGCCTTGGTGCCGTTTTACTACCATCTGAGTGCATTTTGGCTCTTTTCGGGCGGTCTTGGCTACAATCTTTTCCGGTTTATATCGAGAACAAATAATGGATTCGATCATTCTGGCCATTTGGCGGGTGGATTGGCCGGTATTGCTTTGGGTTGGTTAGCTGCTGAAAAGGTCAAGAACGAGCCAAGAGAGGAGGGAGAAGAAAAGATAAAAGAGGACTAGGCGACCTTCAGGGTATTTTCAGGTCTCACATGTAATGGGCCATATATATTTACCCATCCAGTGATAGTTGAAGTCGTTTTCAACATGTATGAACTCTCAGGTTAAGCGTTTTGATGCGACTGCTTCACAACCAAGATAACGAGAAAGCACCTTTGTGACAATGTGATACTCCTATCCATTTAATGTAGTATCACCTCCGCTCATCTACACATCACTTTGGCATGAGCTTTGATATTTTCGATGCTATCGAGGAAAGGGCATGGATGCTGAGAGAACATGGTAGCCTATTAATGAACATTGAAGAGGTCCATGAACCCAGCTCTGGCACCATGGGTAACCTGCATTCAGAGTGCTTTTCCTGGCACTGGTTACAATTTATACAGACGCAGTCACAGCTAGAGACTGCAGGAACTGATGGGAGCCTGCTAGTCCTAGATACAGATTCCGAATGAGGGTTCAACCCAAGTACTCATAAAAATATCATCTCTAGGCTATTTGAGAGTATATAGACCATGCAAGTATTAGATTGTGCTGCTCTTTGTTATGTGATTGTCCCCCAATGTGATCCCATTAGTGCTCTTGTGCATAAGGCTGTGCATGTAACATGCGGTAATGTTGTAAAAATATATTTAGCTTATTTTCGTAGCACTCGTACACTTTACCAATGACATATATCTCCCTTGCCACTATAGTACTAGTGCTTGTCGGTTTGGTAGAATCGAAACCATTGAGGTTGCCCCTCAGTACTATAGCTGCACCTGACTTGGAAAAACGTGCCCCTCGACAGCCTCATGGAGTCCTACAAGATGAGGGTACATGGTGGAGCGTGGAGCTGGGGTTTGGTACCCCTCCACAAGCTCTCAAAGCATATGTTGATACCGGAAGCGGTAACATTTGGTCAACAGTGGCTCAGGCAGACCCAGCCCTTAGCTCGACGTTTCAAAATTCTAGTACACCGGCCACCGGCTGTTTTAATACCGGATGCTTTACGGGCTATTATGGTACTGATACTCTATGGCTCGGAAGTACTCCCATCGCCAATACTACATACTCGGTGGCCACGAGTGTTCCGGCAATAATGACTCCAAACATGGAAAATGCCGTATTAGGGCTAAGCTGGGGGGATAAACCATTTGCGCAAGAAGTTAAAGACTCAGGATTAATCCAGAGAGCCATGTATTCAATGTGGATGGACGCGTCAGGTAGTGGGGATGGCTCTCTTGTGTTTGGAGGCGTCGATCAGACCAAATTTATTGGTCGCATAGGACTGGCTCAAAATCTTGATAGTCCAGAGTATGACAGTAGTGGCAAGGCCATCTACAAGACGCCCACACGCTGGACATCGCCTCTCAATGGAATCAGTGTCAGGAATGCTGAGAACTATGAACGTCAAGAGGCAGTCAGTGACCTATCCCAGGCTATTTGGTTTGACTCTGGAACTACAAACTCGTGGCTACCCCAGCCGTGGCTCGAAGCAATTGGTGCCGCATTTGGGTGTAGCTGGGATGACGACTTTGATGCAGAAATGTGCGGCTATACCCCTCAAGGGTCAGTTATTTTTGATTTCAGCGGCGTGGAAGTAGAAATCAATGTAAAGCACCTCGTGACCACTGTGTGGTCAACCAATGGCGATGGCAGGTCAGGCATTGGATTCATGTTTACTCGTGAGTCTGCGGAGCTCACTACATCTCACGCAATTATTTTCGGTAATACCTGGATGCGCTTTGTTTATATGGTATTTGATATGGACTCTCAAGAGATTGGATTTGCCAGGGCTCTGACGGGAGAAGCAGCCTCAATAGTGGAGCAATTCTTTATTGAGCCACTTGTTGAATTCGTTAATGCATTTATCCCGTATACTTATACGGGAAAAGCTTTTGGCAATACTTATTTCACCGGTTATTCTACCCATACTCCTACTAACCCCGGCACACAAACTTGGTCGGCACCTGCAAAGAGCACGAGTTTAAGGTGATAAGTTGCCACTTTGAGTTTTAGTTTATACCGTGAGATATGAGCCACCCTCGGATGAGTCTCCCTGCCATCCTCGGATGCGTCTCCCTGTTATTGCGATTTAATTAGCATTCTAATATATAAATAAAAATCATAAATATCATAAAGTATCCTTGAGCTCAACATAGGTCTCAAATCTCGAGAGATCAAGCGACACATCGTTACCAGACCCACTGGCAGTCTCTTCGATCAAATCAAACGGCCAGGCGTCCAGCGGAGTATATGCATTATTACTGCGCGAGTACATGATCAAGCCACTCAACGAAGATTGCAAAACACTGAAATCGGGTTCTCGGGTGTTGTCGTCGTGACGGTTCAGGATCCTTAGTGCGTCGGCTACCATACTGGAGAGCTCTGTACTTTCCTCGACAATAGGGCTCTGTTGCAGCCCTACACAGAGTGCAGAAACAGTGGGAAGTAGTACTTTAGCGTCCAATGTAGCATCAGCACTGGCACTGCTATCAGTGGTCTCAATACCACCATCCCCAGGTGCACACTCATTAACAATTAGTTTCAACAATAGCATCAGAGTTGGTTTAATTTCAGCAGCTGTGACGGTGCGATACTTGCACGCATTTGTGACCTGGCCAACATAATTGATTAGTTCACTGCGATGGTCATGAAGACGGGTAGCACAATCACTGTACGGTTCAAGGCTCATTAGAATCAGAATCAAGTGGCCGACCGAGGGGTTTGGAACGGGCCCTGTCAAAAACTCGGCCTCCGCAGCCGCGTGTAGAGCGCGTTTAGTCTCTTTATCCAACAGCTTGAAAATCACCTGCCATGAAGACGTTTGTGGGCTGACGCGGCCGCTCTTGAGTACATTCATAACAAGCTGTACAGCTTCCTGAGGAGTTGACTCTTTGAAATTCAGCCAGCATCCAATAATACAAAAACCAGTATTGAAAGCATTGCACACATCCAACAGGTCTCTGAACCGTTCTTCAGCACTATGTCCATCAAATGAGAGGCCAATTTGTTCTTCAACTAATTCCTTGATGCAAGCATCTTTTTCAGGCGATTCGGGTTTGAAGTTGAATAGCATTTCGCTGCATGTATCGCTGCTATACCGGGCCCTTTGTAGTAAAAGGCGGATAGCGCTTGTCATTTTTGTTGGCGTAGATGCAGAAGAAAGGATGTGTAGCACCTCATCAACGGGTGATAACATGAGAAAAGTATGCCGTGCTGCATAGAGGTACTCGCGTTTTGTAGGTTCAAGGCCAAAGCTCGTAGTGGGGCTAAATAGCAGATCAAACACCACTTCATTGCGTTTATCCACGAGCATATTGTACACATCCGAGAAATGGAGACAAAAATTGGCCAGCAGCCATGCAATTAGGTCCGTACTGGCGTCCGGGTTTCGCTCGAGCCACGTACCGAAATGCTGTACAAACTGGCTGGGCTGCCGGTAAAAGTGTTTACAGAGCCGCAAAATTGCTGGTCGGTCGTCTTTATCGAGCGCTTGCATAATAAACTCGCCGGCGGCAATGCCATCAATGAGCTCATCATCATTTTCGGGCGTCATGTTGGCTGGTACGTAGAGGCTCTCGATTGACTTGAGGTACGAGTCCAGCAGTCTGCTCTCGGGCTTATCACGGAGTGCATTACGCACCATCATCACAATAGCGCTGGTTTCAAACGAGTGCTGAATGTGCACATTAAAATACGAGCGCCGGTCGTATGCCACCTGCACAATAGCCGGAATTGAGCGCATGCATAAAAAGAAGTATGTGTATTGGGTGCAAATGGAATATGCGTAAATGTACAGTGATTGGGTGGTGAATTTGGAAAATGTGAGCCAGATAATCTTAAACACAGTGAACTTATCACACAGGTTGTCGATGGTCTTTACAATTGCCGATAAAATTAGCGGGTTGATTTTGGCCGGATCACGACTCAGACGGTGCTTGTAGGATTCCAGGATTCTTTCAGCAAGCCGCAGCTCTTGATCACGCAATATATTGGCGGGAAACGTTAGCGGCTCTGGTTCTACCGATTCGTATATCTTGTTTGCCTGTTGTGCCAGCTCCTCAACTATGGACGACTTGTCCTCGATATCATGGCGTAAAAGCATCCGAGTCTGGCCCTTGAGGGTACGGCTCATGAATGAGAACGGCAGATTCCAGAGAATGGCCTTGTGGAGCTCCCTCTGGGGACTCTCGAGATGCATTATACCCGAGGCAATCAGTCTGCGGAAATATTTCTCGATTGAAAAGATGCCGCTCTTGAAAAACCAGGCCAGCAGATTGTAAAGAGATTTCGATGCTTGGACGGGCTTTAAGTTGATGAGATATGAGACAAGGTGATCATCCAACTGCGCACCCATCGCCACAAGTTGCTGGCAGATGGCCAACACCAAATGGACGGCCCGGTCATTTGCGCGTCTAAGGCACCAGGTCATGAGCCCAGCAAATAGTTCTTGCAGGGGGACTTGTAATGATCGCAGTTGGCTCACCAGATCGGGAATACTAAATGGGAGAGAAAAGTGCGATAAAATGTCATTAATTTTGTTGGCCGTTTGCCACTGCGGGCTGAGAACCGTATCCTGAGAGATCATGAATATTGAGTTGCGGTCATGCATGGCATCGATTGACTTGAGAATCTCGCGGGGGTACCGGGTCACTTTGGTGAACAATGCGGGTAATGTAGCGGCCCGTTTGAGCTGGACTTCGAGTTGTGACCAGATATCTGGTTGGATGAATGCATTAGGGCACGCCTCGAATAATCGAAGCAGTAGCGCATCCACCACATGCAAAGTTTTGTTGGCTTTTGGGTTGATGGTGGCTGTGCGGGTGCAGATTGCCCTGACAAGGGCCTCAGCCGAGGATTCCTTGGTGAATATAGGCCACACTTTATTTGAGAGGTACACAATTGCCGGCAAAACTGTAGAGGGTTGGGTGTTTTCCAATAGCCTGAGGATCCATTCGACCACGACGGAGTGATCAACGAGCCCCTCGCTAAAAAGGATGGCGACCAGATCAAGCATCCAGCAGCATTTTGTGGCCCATTCATGGGAGTCATCAAACTCATTGACCGTTTGTTCCACTTTATCGAGAACGCTCTCGGTCCATTCCCTCAGCCATATTGACTCTGCTGTACCGGCCTCAAGGTTATCGGAGCCGGCATTTGAGATCATTTTGCGTTTGAGGGTGCGTAATTCACTTGCACCGACACATTTTATAAGCCAGAGTCCTCTAAGCTGGGGCACTTTTTTCTGGTACAACTGTTGGAGCAGCTCGCCACCTTTAAGGTTTTGCGGGACGGTTCTGCCGAGCTTGCGCAGTGGATAGTCTGGGTTTGCAAGGTCTGTGAGCCAAACATCCTGGCGCTGGTTGGGCATGACCATTCTCGGGGGCGGCTTGAAAGTCGAGGGGACGACGATTCGGCGAGAGGACTCGCGGATATGCATTGAATTTGTTAAAAAGTACGAAAGGGCAGGCAGAGCGGTCCAATGTTTCAATAGAGGCACCATCATATTAGCGCCTCCGCACGATGCGTGCTCGTTTTTGACTTTGGGGGTATAGGTGCACCCATGCTGGATAACGTCTGTGGACAACGGGGTGGGCTCGGGGGACCAGTATTTTACATCGGGCAACGTTTTGAGGACTTTGCCCGGTAATGGAAACACTTTGCCGCCTGTGGCTTGGGGGGGTTCACTACCCATATTTCACGGACTTTGCTTATAGGGCGAGTGGTGGGTTGAGGCTTGATTTGTTTATGACCGCAGGTAGGTGATGAGTGAGGGGAACAATTTCCAAGTCTAGTAATTTATATAAAATAGGGAGTAGCTGGTTTTTAGTTTAAAGTAAGGGTATTAACGCACTCGGCCCTACTTGGCCGGCCATCTACTTGGCCTTACCCGCTTTGAGTGCTGCAGGCACGTGAGATAAGTGCATATGGATACGAGCGAGTTAGATTGGAGCGAGTACGGGGAGTATGGGAGGAGAATAATTAATGAGTAGAGGTATATATGAGTATTACTATCAAGGAGAATAAGAGTATGTGGAGATGAAGCGGACTCAAATGATGTTAATGGATTCAGATAATGACTAGCTAGATCAAGTATTACTTTGTGCTTTGAGTGCTCTGACTGCCTTTTATGCTAGTGGCTTGGATAAAGCTCTTAGTGCCACTCGCTCTACATTCGTTTGTTATAAATACTCTCATCTTCCCGGTAGAGACGCCCCTGGACCAGGAAAATTACACCGAAAATCGTCGTTTCAAGAGCAAGAAACAGCTTCACCGGGTTTTTGAGCATCGCATGCATATCTCCAATCGTGTAGGCGTCCTGCCACAGCTGCAGGGTACAAAACACCGACCCAAGGATATCGAGCAGTGGCTGCCAAAGACTGAACCCCTTGACACTCTTACGTTTATAGTTCCAATACGCTTGAGGCAGGTACTTGATGGCCGACAAAAACAGTTTGACCGAGCCAAAGATGATAGCGGCGTCCACCAGCTCATAGTGACGACGCGTGTTGTTGATTTCCCAGGCATGCACAAGCAATACAGCGGCCGCCAATAAGCCCAGAGCCGATAGAACTTTGACCCCGCGACTCAGGTGCTGCGATTTGGATTTCGTGTACCCGCTGAAGTAAAGCTGCCAAAGGATCACCAGGACGCAGAGCAGGGAATGAGCCGCATAAACGATATCGTTGATGAAAATTAGCGGATACGAGTCGCCACCATGGCGCAAAGCGTACTCGATACGCACCACGGGGCTGAAATACATCATGGACACCGACGTCAAATAAAACATGCACCCGAGAAAGTTGAGATACACCGTATCAACGGCCACGCCTTCCACGGATTTCGTGCGTTTATTCAACAGGATCGGCGGGTACAAACTGATTCCCCAGCATAGTACGTATCCCCAGCCAAGGGCTTGTCCTATAATGGACATGCTTACAGAGGGTTTGTGGGACGGTAAATGCACCGTAGACGGTAGATGGAGCTGGTCGGGCAGGGCTGGTCGAGCTAGCAGAGCCAAATTAAATTCTTCTAGTAGTTTACACCAAATCACCACCTCTCACCCCCCTGCCTACTTGCACGTCCCACACTTGCACCTCCCACACTTGCACCCTGCACCTCCCACTTACCCCACATGTCATCCACCGCTACTGTGGAGTTTGTACCGCTGCGAACAGACCTGGCGAACCTGCCCAGTGACCTGACGAATATCCTCTTCAACTCGAATACTGCTCCTCAAAACCTTGTTGTGGAAATTTCATGGAACCAAGGCCTGCGGTCCACTCAGAAGGCCTACCTCGGTTGGAGCGGCATGACTGCTGAAAAGTCCGGCAAGCTCGAGGTTGACCCGACATTTGCCCAGAATATTGGGCTCAAGCATGCCGACAAAGTCCAAGTCAAGGTCCATATTAACCCACCAGTCGCTACTCAAGTATACCTCGAGCCTGCCTCTACGGCTGATTGGGAAATTGTCGAGACCCACGTCAATTACCTCGAGAGCTGGATGATCAACCAGGTCAGAGCCGTTTCCTTGGCCCATCCCATCACGGTTTACCCCTCGTCGACCTCGATTGCGTGCCTCGCAGTGACAAAAATCACTCCCTCCCCTGCACTACCGTTTGCCAAGTTGAGCCCCGACTCTGAGGTAATTGTGGCCCCGAAAAGTGATCAAAAGCAGCCCGAACCTACGCAATCGCCCATCAAAAAAAAGAAACTGCCGCAGGTGTTTGTGCTACGTAGCTCCGCGTACCCTTTTACCGACATCTCGGGCGCCGAGACCCGTCACCCCGTCCTCTACGCAAATTTAGGCATCGATGCGCCGTACGTACAGATTTCTTTGGTTAATGCACCAGCTATTGAACAAAAGGGCGACGAACTGGTTCCGGCAAAGTCGGTTGTTGCAGTACTCATGAGCACGCCCCATCAGAATGAGCCCATCATGTCGTTTGGTCTTGCCTCAGCACTCAGAGCACAAAATATTGGCTCGATCCTCAAGATCCAGCCCATCACCGCAATGGAATCGCAACAAGTGACTGTGCACCCTTACACCACAGTATCAAACCCCCAGAGCCTCGCCATGAACACTACAAACACAAGCAGTCAGTACAGCGGGTATCTGCAAGAGTTGGATCTAAAGCTGGTTTCCAACGGTATGATTCTACCCCCAAGTGAGCATTTCCCATGTGGTGCTATCCTTGAAACTACCGGTGATGGGTCTGTAAAGTCCTGTACTGCTGGCTCTGAGATTGTGCTTGGCGAGTCACAAGTACTACCCACACTAGACCAACTAGCGCCTCCTAAACGCCGCAAAGTCGTTGGTCGTGACGAGATTCTCCAAAAATTGGAACAAGCGTGCTTATCAGGTAGTGGTACATTGGTTTACGGTGGCCGAGCCTCTGGTAAAACCAGCGTTATAAACCATGTTGCTGATATGCTCCAGCGTCAATTAATTTATAAAGCAACATTCAATGCTGGTCATTACCTTGATAAACCGATTTCGGCGGTACGCGAGGCTCTCAAGCAGATTTTCATGGACGCAAGCTGGCACGCCCCTTCAATGATTGTGCTCGAGGACCTGGACCTTTTGCTGCCGGCAGAGCTAGAGAACAGCGACTCCACTCGTACAGAACAGCTCAGTGAGGTTTTTCAGGCACTGGTAAGGAATATCACTGCCAGCCGTAAAGTCGCTCTGCTAGCTTCTGCCCAGTCCAAGGAGGCACTATCTGCATCTCTTTTATCTGCACATGTTTTTGATGAGCTGCTACAAATCAAAAGTCCCGACAAGCGTGTTCGCGAGGCGATTCTTACCCAGGCCCTTGAGGACCTCGAACTACAAACAAACGAGACATTCGATATCCTTGAAGTGGTTAGTGAGACTGAAGGGTACCAGCCTGGTGATCTCTGGACCCTGGCAGAGCGGATTACCGCATTAGTCTCCCTGGAAAAGTCAGAGGGTAATCCCGCTGTGGTGTCCAATTCCCTTTTCAAACAAGCTACTGACGAGTTCACGCCTGCTTCCTTACGAGGTGTTAAGCTACAGAAATCTACAGTCTCATGGAAGGATATTGGTGGGCTGCAGGAGGTAAAACGCGTCATCCTTGAAACCCTCGAGTGGCCCACCAAGTATGCGCCCATTTTTGCCAATTGCCCCCTGAGGCTGCGGAGTGGTCTGCTGCTTTACGGATATCCTGGATGTGGTAAAACCCTGATGGCCAGTGCGGTAGCAGCTCAATGTGGGCTCAACTTTATTAGTGTCAAGGGTCCCGAGATCCTCAACAAGTATATTGGAGCTTCAGAGCAAAGCGTTCGTGATTTGTTTGATAGAGCGCAAGCTGCCAAACCCTGTGTGCTTTTTTTTGACGAGTTTGATTCTATTGCACCAAAACGTGGCCATGATTCTACAGGCGTGACTGATCGTGTGGTTAATCAAATGCTCACGCAGATGGACGGTGCTGAGGGACTTGATGGTGTATATGTGTTGGCGGCTACTAGTAGGCCTGACTTGATTGATGGAGCTCTGCTTCGGCCTGGCCGTCTGGACAAGTCGCTCCTGTGTGACATGCCAAGCTTTGAGGATCGACTCGAGATTATGGAGACTGCGCGTGCAAAAATGAACTTGGCAGATGATGTGGATCTACGGGCTGTTGCAGAGCGCACGAGTGGGTTCTCCGGAGCCGATATGCAAGCGATTATGACCAACGCGTACTTGAACGCCATCCACTCTACCATCGAGATTGGAGATGAGCCCAATCAGGTAGCCCACGAGATTGACTTGTTCCATGTTGGCCAAGGCGCTGATTTTGATAATGTGAAAAACTATGCAGCGCCACTTTTGGAATCTCAACACCAGCAGTCCAAGTCCTCGGCACCCAAAACGGCCCCCGTGAGAGTGTGCTGGGCAGACATCGAACATGCACTATCCACCACCAAACCTAGCATTTCCATCAAAGAGGTTCGCAAGCTCAAGGCGATTTATGACCAGTTTGTTGCTGATCGTGATGGTCAGATGCCTCCGGGCACCTCTTCTACCGACATTGGTGGCCGAGTAACTCTTCAGTAGGTAAATTGTATATACTCTCTAGTCTCTCTACTCATTCACTAGCAAAGCTGGCCGTACGCAACGGCTGATGTACAGTGACGTCATTTCCCCAGGTTTCCCCAGGTTCTGATGCCAGGTGATGCCACCGAGTAAAGAATTTATATTTGGGACGTTGGCGTTCTAGTAAAATTGGCGATCATCACTGAACTTAACCTGTTGGTGTCCTGAACTTACCCTGCTCGACTCTTACATCTTCACATGCTCACCCCACCCACTCGTAGAGTCACAAGACGACAACTCTTGTCATCACCTAAGCAATCATGTCGAGAGGATTAGGGCTGTTTATACTACGAAAGTATAGCACGGGGTGGCGAGAATCACCGGAATTGCTGGATAAGATTGACCACTATGCACATTTCCCCGCGACTGGTGTTTCGCTGCGTCAGATGGTCCAATTTGGCTCGAACCCTAGCGATGGTGCCCTGTTCCGGGCCTCACAGTTTATTGTCGAAGAGCTGCCAATTAGATTGGCCCACAGAGTCAAAGACCTCGAGTCCTTGCCCTACAAACTAAACGAGATGCCCTCGATTCGCCGCGTGGGCGATTGGTACAAGCAGAGTTTCGAGGAGCTGACGGCAATAAAGGCCCCCAAACTCAACGGCACGCTCAAGGAGCAGCTTTTCAAGCCAAAATCACGGCCCAAAATCAAAATCTCGGTCCCTCCAAAAGCCGACTTGGGCATCCATGCCGAGCAGAGTCATTACCCCGATAAACAGGTATCGAGCGTCGCTCCCCGTCAATATTATTCCAGCGTTGAGGAGAACGTTCAATGGCCCCAAGAGGTTCAGGACTACAACACAGAGGTGACCAGTGCGTTGCAGAAAATCAAGGCCCGGCACGACGGTGTAGTGTCAACAGTTGCGCTGGGTGTGCTCGAGTGGAAACAGTCACCGTTCTTTAATCCCGAGGCCCCCGATGTACAACCGTTTCTCGACCGTTTCTACATGAGCCGTATCGGTATTCGCATGCTCATTGGCCAGCATATTGCCCTCAACATGGACCGAGGCATTAGAGACGACTATGTGGGGATCATTTGCACCAATACAAATGTCAAGGAGATTGCCCAAGCAGCTATTGACAATGCCCGATTCATTTGCGAGGACTGGTACGGGCTTTTCGAGGCCCCTAAAGTAGAGCTTCACTCCAACGCAGACAATATCAATTTCCTTTATGTGCCGGGTCACTTGAGCCATATGATTTTCGAAATAGTCAAGAATTCGCTGCGTGCGGTTGTAGAGTCGTACGGGGTTGATTCCGACGAGTTCCCACCAGTTAAGGTCATTATTGCTCAGGGCGACGAGGATATCACCGTAAAAATTACCGATGAGGGCGGAGGTATCCCTCGTAGAGCAGTTGATGATGTGTGGACATACATGTACACCACAGCCAAGGAAAAGCCCCAGCTCGATGAAGCTGCCCGGAACGACTTCAAGGCACCACTTGCCGGGTTTGGATACGGTCTGCCCGTTTCACGACTTTACTCGCGATACTTTGGTGGTGACCTTAAACTCATCAGCATGGAGGGATACGGAACAGACGTGTACCTACATCTGAATAGGCTTTCCACTGCGGCTGAGCCCTTGTCCTGATACCCTAAAAAGTTCATAAATCTAGTACTACATTAATATATGAATTATTATGCTCATGAGATGGACGCTACGCCGTTAACTTGTACTCCTTCTTTTGTACGTATGCCCCAAACAATGCTGCATCATCCACAAACCATGCGACTTTACCAGCAGCCATCTCGTTGACCAAGCTACCAGGAAGTCCCTTATCAGGACGCTCCATGATTGTCTTTACGATGGGCGCCTTTGTGGATCCTTCGACCAAAAAAGAGACCCAATGCGAATGGGAGATAACGGGGAGGGTGAGGGTGATACGACTCTTGGGGGACACGGGAGCGTCGTCTACGGCGCCGACCCACATATCTTTCTCGCGCAGAAGCTCGTGATTAGGGAACAGAGAGGCAATGTGGCCGTCGGGGGCGCACCCCAGGAGCAGCAAATCAAATGCAGGAAGCTTCACGGTGTCTTTAGCAGCAAACTGGCGGATAAGCAGCTTCTCATAGGCGTCGGCGGCCTCCTGAGGATCCCCAATGAGGGCCTCCTCAATGTGAAACACCTGCGGACGGTTGGTCTCGGGCAATGCCTCGAGGATCTGGCGGTGGAAGTTTCCGTAGTTTGACTCGTCGCTAGAAAAGGGCTCGAGGCGCTCATCTGCGAAAAAAATGTCCCATTTGGGCCATTGCACGTCGTTGCGCGCGAGAAGACCTTCCTTTAGGTTGGCAATTAGAGAGCCACCGCTGATACCGATGCGGAACCTCCGGTCATCCTTGCTAAGCACTTTATTCTGAATACCAACGACATGGTCTGCCAAATTGGCGGCCACCTGTGAGATTTGCGGGAAAGCATACACTGCGGGTACGGCTGTGGTCATGTTGCCAGAGTGTATGCTGGGGGGGCTTCAGGGGTGCAATAGGTAGGGCAGTGGGGTGGTCGAGGAGCCCAATTCATTCAGTCGATCCGAGTGAAAGTCACTCAAATTGGCCGATCGTTTGTGACAAGAATCAGTTCAGGTCTGGGTACCGTCTGGGTGCCGTCTGGGTGCCGGTCTGGTATCCAGAATAATGGATTCACCACTGTGGTTTGTTTGAGTTATTTGAATAGTTGTTGATTTCAGCTAAATCTGTATTTCACTCATACTCGAGTGATTTAGTTTGTTTCTATATTCAGCGAGTCATGCAGACAGACAGATCGACAGCAGGACAGTCAGCTCCAGTGCAATTAATTTGACGGGTGTCACGTATTTAAGTTTATATAAGGTTTCTCTAGCGCCGAAACAAACTCAAAGATATCGCCCTAGATATCCTAATTGGGCTTGACTTATCCCCAACTAGTCTACAAACCGCTAAATCACGCAAACCTAACGTGGTGCCGCTGCATTACCTAAATTTTCAATCTACCTGGCACACACTTGATCACATGAGTGTGTGGCGGATAAGCAGACAAGTGGTGGCTGAGGGTGCCCCAAACAGGCAATGAGCGATATGCACAGGGTGCATGAGTATTTCGCGGTGGGGACCCGGAAAAATAATTGGTAGCAGTGCAGAGAATGTACATGGGACACGGTGCGGGCGCCGTAAAGAGACTTTACAAACTCACAAGTGTGGATATTTCGCAACTAAATGTAGCCAAAATTGCAATTTTACTCAACATGAAACCATGCTTAGCTACCACACAAACGCTAAGAATCTCTCAGCCCCCTCCCGACCCGTACAGATTGGCCCTGAACCCTTGCCCTGAGGTATAATCAGTGTCAAAGCTTCAAAACAAGCTATCACGCAACCTGGCAACGAAGGATTTAGCATGGCTGGCTGGCGACTGTTCAAGAAACGCCCCGAAGCTCGCCGGCATCAGGAGGATGAGCTTCTCCAGATTCTACAGAAATTACCACCCCAGCCGGCGCCCGAACCAAACAGCGCGTCGTCCAGCTCAGGTACCGGTATAGCCATCATTGGGGGCGCCCATGTGGGAGCCCATCGTCGGCGTGCCGCCAGTATACACTCGCACCGGTCTCGGCACAGCTCCAGATCCTCAAAGAGCAGTCTTAGTGGCCGGCCAGGCCGTCCCCAGAGCAGCAGTGCTGTTATTGCCAGACGCCGGTCGTCTCGCCTTGCACAACCCATTGGCGCAGAGAGAAGATGTTTTGCATGTGCCCGGCTGTTTTCCGGGTACCATTGTGGCAATTGCGACACAAACTATGACGGAAACACCGCGGTGGACCCTCAACCACTCGACCTGAGCTTGGCGTTTGACCTGGCCACAATGGATGATTCTGCGCTGCTGGAACAAATTGTGTGCGATACTTTTTCATCGGCAGACGCTACCGTAGCATGCCTGTGCGAAAACAACAAGCTGAGCCTCGAGAAGATTGATATGCTCTATGAAATTCTTGGCACCCCAACTTCCACTGCGCCCATGCGAGCTATCCTTCAGGGGGCACAAGTTGTGTTGCTCAACAGACCGTTCAGACCGCCAACTCAAACCGAACTGCTATATGTGCTGATTGTACTGCAATGCCCGGCGCTCACACAGTGCTCGATGTTTACCAAAATCACCGGCCCGCTCCAAAAACTGGCACGGTACTCTTCGCTCCGGAGCAGAGCCCGCGTTGTTTTAGAGATTTCCATGGGCTTGCTCTCCAATCTGACCAGCGATTTAACGCTTATTACCGTCCAACACCTGAGCAAGATGGACACGCCGCAATTTCAATCGTTTGTGGATTTACTCAACTCGTATATTGGGCACCGTCTCATGTTCCATTACCACTATAAAGCCCCTAATCGCCAAAACAATGTCAAGGGCCGCAACGAGATCAAGGTGCACTGGTACGCAGACGACTGGAGAATAGCCGCAGCGGCCAAGGTGCTGGCATTGTGCTTTGAGGCCTCAAATCTCCACAATAAGCTCCCCGTTTCCCATTTCTACAACATGGTGGCTGATCACATTGAGCTGGGCGCAGATTACGATGCTTGGCAAGCCCAGCTCAAACGCCGCGACAACTTCACTATTACAGAGCTATGGAACTCGGACCCGACTATCCTCAACAAGTTTTCGTTTTGCCAGTATCCGTTTCTGCTGACAATCACAAGCAAATCAGCTGTCTTTAAGCATTCGCTTCACCGTAAAGTCAGGGAGCATCAGCTACAGGCTCACAGGTGCTCCACAGGTGGTGCAGTTGCCAATCGTCGCCCCTCTAGCTCAGCAAGCTCGGCCTACTCGGTACAGCACGCCCAGGCCACAAACGCCGCAAACTCTGCAGTACATGCTGCGTGGTCTTTGGCATCGCAACCACAGGCCCAGAACCCCAATCTCCAAATGATTATACGCCGTGATCACCTGCTCCAGGATTCTATGGCCCTGCTTTTATCTCACACAGCAACCGATATAAAAAAACCGTTGCGGATCCAGTTTGAAAATGAGCCCGGGGTTGATGCTGGCGGCTTGTGCAAAGAATGGATGCACCTCCTGTTCAACGAGCTCACAGCACCTGAACTAGGCCTCTTTGTGCGTGACGAGGAGTCTGCATTCAACTGGTTTGGTACCCAAAATGATAAGCTCGAGTATTATACGGTAATTGGTATCGCACTGGGTGTAGCGTTCAACAACGGTATGATGATTGACTCGGGGCTGCCGGACCTTGCCTATAAGCTGTTGCTGGATACGCCATACTCAATGGATGATGTGGGTCAAGTTTGGCCCGCGGTGACTCGTTCTTTGAATGCAATCTTGGATTACCCAGGTGAGGACCTTGAGGATGTGTTTGGACTTTGTTTCACCGCTCCTGACGGTATGCCGCTGTGCCCTGAAGGAGAAAACATTTCATTGTCCCATCAAAACCGTGATCTCTACGTTGATCAGATGGTCAAATACATGACATCTCCCACTGAGCAGTTTCTGCAGTTCAAGGCCGGATTCATGAGGGCCTGTGATACCATGGCATTACCCATATTCGCTGCTACCGAAGTCGAAGCCCTGCTGAGGGGTGAACGCAAACCAATTGACTTGGTGGCATTGCGAAATAATACCCGCTATTTGCACTGGGGAACACCTCGCGATGTGGCCAAAGAGCCGGTGATTATCTGGTTTTGGGACTATTTCAAGAGCCTCAGTGCTGAGAAACAAGCACTGCTCCTGGTATTTGTCACTGCTACGCCTCGTGTGCCGGCCACTGGGATCTCCACAATGCAGTTTCGGATTTCCTGCCTGGGCCCTGACTCGGATCGTTTACCGGTCGCCCATACCTGCTTTAACCAGCTGGGCCTGTACCGATACAGGTCAAGAAAAAAGCTTTATCAGAAGCTAACTTTAGCCATAACTGAGTGTCAATCGTTTGGCATTAAATAAATTATTTATAAAACCGGTAGGTAGTTGATTACAGGGAGAAAATTCCTCAATAAACGACTCCTAATGTCAATACAAATGTTTATGGGGCGGTCTCTCAGATCTCAGCCCACACTTTGGACACTTTCAAGGCATAATATGCAGCCAGCACCGCAGTAAAGCTGCCCACCTGCAATGATACAGCAATAGCGCTACCGTCTTTATCTGCATTGTCCATGATTCTAAACACAAGCCAAGAGCCAAATGTCGAGAGAAACTGAGGCAGAGTGATGGCCGTGTTGTGCATCCCAAGGTATATTCCTGACTTTTCACCTACAGTGTCTTGTGATTCGACGAAATCCGGGTTGACAATCAGGACTTCTCCAGCTTGTTCGTTTTCTTGACTGGAAGCCAGGGGCATCTCGTGAATTCGTTCGGCAACAAGCGCAAAGGGTGCCCAGCATGTCATGGCCCATGCGATACCAATGATTGAAAACACAATCAGGACCCCTGTGTATGAAGAGATCCAGAATGATGAAAATGCAGCCAGAGCATAGATGAGGTACGAGCTGCTCCATAACCGCACGATACTGGTCTTGAGCAGCGGCAGGACCATTGACCAGAACGTCGTGGAGATGGAGAAAACAAGCAGCGCACGCGACCCCGCTCTTGCGATTTCATCAGCAGTGGGTGGGTACATTTGCTGTGATCGCCAAACTTCCGCAGCCCATTCTGCCCCGAAAAACAATAGCGTGAACCATGCGTACCATCCAAACAGTTGGACCTTGAAAATAGAGGCCAACACAGTATCCAGGTTAGTTGCTGCGCTAAAAGTGGCTCTAACCACGCGTTTTAGCTGAGACCATGCACCGGAAGGTCTGTTTACGAGGTACCGTTCCGAGACGGCTCCACAGGTGAGCCCTACGCCCAACACCAGCAAAAACGAAGCCACAAAACAAACACTCTTGATCTGCGAGCCCATTATCCATGCTATATCGGTTGAACAAAGCCAATATGAGGCAAGATGCCCGCCAGCGCTCATACGGCCGGCCCAGGCGTTGGCCTGAGTTTGGCGCTCTTGTGGTAGCGTATCGACAATCAGCGCGCGCGAAGTAGCACCGCAAACGTTTATAAAAACGTCTACAATTAATACACCTGTAATTGCGGGCGTCAGAGGGCTAGTATCCCACTTATGTCCCAGGTCCTCTGCTGCGCTAAATATGATCATTCCAACGGCGACAGCGACTGCTGAACCCATCATGAACGGTCTACGGCGGCCGTGACGAGACTGGCTAAAGTCTGAGACGGCTCCCACGACCGGCTGGACGACTAGTCCGCACAGAGGGCCTGCGATCCATACGAGGGATAAATGGGGCTTGGAGATGCCCAATTGCAGTAAATACCGACTCACGTACGCCTGTTCGACCCCCCATGCAAATTGTTGCGCCGCTATCGCAAGAGTCAAGAGCGGCAATTGGGCAGCTTTACCCAAAACACCCGGAGACCCTGCCCACTCCATTAGGAAGCAACCCCAGAGACCTCCCTTTTATTGACTGCAACCTTAAATCTTATGTCTTTTGCGGAAGAAATCCTCGAATATTTTCTTGAGAAACAGGAATTAAAGTCAGGGAACTCGGAAGGAGAGCCCGAATACTACTGCTACGATCTCCAGGGTGGGTTCCAGGATACCCAGCTGGTGCTTGCTATGGCCCGGGAAGGGTACATTGTGAGTCTTGTCAAGAACAAAAAGAGCTATTCTACGTATGTTGTCAAGGAGAGCGATTCCGTCAAGGCCCAGCTCGACCCGTTTGTGCGCAATTTCCACACCGCAAGTGCTGCCCATCATCGCAAGCTCAGCAACCCCACATCCAATACCGACACCAAGGTGCAGAGCAATGTGCGTGAAGATGTTCCCCGAGTTTTATCACATCATTCTTTAGAGGACGCGAGCCTCAATCGCCCCGTATTCGACGACGATCTGCAATTGCAGAACCAGCCCACCAGAGAGCACCCGAGCCTCAACATTGGATCCCGCGACCTAGATCCATTGGGTAAACACCCGGAGCTCCGGCCTTCTTTAACTGGAGGATTCGACCCCAATGTGCAAAGGGGGCCGGGTCTGCCCTCTCAAGGAGGCATGCACCCTACCCCATTTGGTACGGGCAACATTCGATATGATCCCCCAGGTCCTGGGTCGGGAGGGTTTGAATTACCTTGATTATATCCACCTTTATAAATATTGCAGTTACTAGTTATCATTACCATCTACATCACGACTGCAAAGCCTTGAGCCTCTCGCGCATATCCTCAATTGTCGCCTCTTCATCCTCCTCCTCTTGCTCAACAGGAGCCTCTACAACTTGGGGTTTCTTCTCCTGGGGGGCGAGAATATCATCCAAAATTTGAGAAACCTGTTCCTCGTCCTCGCTCTCGAGCTCCGAGCCCACCTCGAGGGTATCACTCACCATCTCGTCGATGATGCCGCTCTTGACGAGCTCCTGGCCCAATGCCTGCATTGTGTTCATAATTTCCGGTAACCTGACCAACTGGTTGACTTCTTTCATTAGTTTTGCGCTCGTGGCCATCGATCCTTGGAGTTTCTGCAGGGCAAATGCCTCCCCGACCTGCATTTGGATCGAGCTGAGCTGGGCCTTGGACGTGAGAAGCTTCTCCCGGTGCTTTTGTGCTTTGTAGATTTCCTTTGCCAGCAGCCGTGCGCTCTTGTCGTCGTTGCGTCGTGCGCACTGCTTGATCATCGTCTTGGTCTTGGTCTCGGAGGCCCGCAACCCGCTCAATTGCTTGTCCAGTTCCCGCTGGTTTCTCCTCACGAGTGCGTCGCATTTCCGTTTTTGTTCCTTTGGATCAGGACCGTAAATGGCCTTTTTGATGTAGTCCATGGATGTGGCGGCAAGAGGCTGGGTGAGGCGATATCAGAGGCAGTGACTGCCGAGTTAAAGAGCTAAAATTTTTGAGGCTGTCGTGTTTGAGAATGAACGTGTAATGCCATCAGAATACTATAGACGCTTCTGATATACCATCTATCTGAAACAGCACCATCTATACTGAATATACATCTAGTTCAGAATGTAGTCATTGCGATATGGCCGGAATATGCTCACCAACTATAAGTGCACGGTCCGACAACGATGGTAGGACGATAGTTGAGCTGTTGCATGATTCACCCAACTCATCATCGAACTCACTTGCAGTACTCCACATCGTGATAAAAACGATATGATAGATTATATTCATGACGCATTTCCTATTACCAGTACTTTATAAAAGTTACATCAGTGACCATATGATCGAGCCGCACAAGACAGCGAAAGATCATAAGCAAAGCCCATGCACCCGCTTTATTGTGATTAGAATCATGGCCCAGGGCTTGCCAATGTATTCAGCCTCCGGTGAGGCTCAGGACTAGCATGACCCTATAATCCATTAAACCACCTTACTACGTATCACCAATGTAGCGCTGGGTACTGGATATATGTAGTAGTATCACACGCACCATCACACCCACCTCACCATGTCCTCTTTGATTCCGGAGCCAAAAGAGCTTTTTGCACACTTGGAAGTTGCCTACCGACTTTGCTTTCAGCTAATTGTCTATTCACTGTTTTGTTTTGAGCAAAAACACATCCTCATGATTCTCAACCTGCTCATGCTGTGGCTGGTTCTTCACTACTCTGCAAAAGTAAACCAAACAAAGCTCGAGCTCAAACGAGAGATTCGTAAAGTTCATAAAGAAACTCATGATGCGGCCCAGGCTGCCATTCTCGAGCAGGCTCTCCTTTTCGATAGAGAGCTCCGGAAACTTCAGGATGAGGTGCGTGAGCTCAAGCGCAGCGTAGAAGCGTTAAAGACGACATTGACCCCGAGTTCTGGTGAACATAGCCCCAAGCAAATTGAAACTGTTCAGAATATTGTCGAAGCATTTGTCGTTGCCAAGAAAAAGGGGCTGCGTCGTATGTGCATTGCGGGTCGAGGGTGGGTCCCCGTCAAGCGGGTCCAAAACGAGCTCAATCTGTGTGACCAGGAGGTAAAATATCTATGCAGTGCTTAAGATTAAATACATAGGAATAAATAATGCGAGTACTATGAACTCTTCATGAGCCGGTTAATCCTCTGAACAATCTCCACGCAATCGGCGGCACTTTGGCAGTCAATATCGTACCGTTTGGGGCCTGTCTGCTTCATTACAAAGATTTTCAGGTACACTGCGATCTTTGAGCTCTGTTTGCAGCGGATCACCTGACGGATATGAAAAGTAGTGGTTTTGGGCTGCTCGATCAACGAGCGGTCACTGGGGGGCATGATATAAACGTACTCTCCGTCAATTGCCAATTCGCGTTCCTGACGTCCCAAGAAGCTCACGTGCTGACGACGCCAAATACGGTACTTGTAGTATCCAAACCGCTGGAAATTGAGACCTGCGACATCGGGAATCGGGGCGGGTGCAAACGATGAAGGGATACTTTCAGAAGTGTTTTTACGTTTAGAAGGGGACCTGACTGATTCGTCCTCCGCAATTGCACGCTTGGGCACAAGCTCCAGCGGCACCACGAGCTCATCATCGTCGGACGACCCGGGACCAGTCTCGAACCTGGTCATGAGCTGGGGCTTGAGGGACCCTACAGTCATCTCCAGGTCAAGTGTTGGCCGTTTATTGACTGCCCTTAGCGCGTAATCATCGAGGCTAAGGTGCTTTTGTTTGCACACCATTTCGAGAATCGCCATAGCTTTGGAGGAGCTTGGGACGGTGTCGCTCCAATAAATATTTGAGACAGCGTAATCAAACGGAAACATATACACTCTGACTGTAATCTGCTGGGGTTCGGTTTCATTTGTCGCCTCACTAGGGCTTGTGGTCGATACAAATGGTGTCTCACGACTATTTGCAACAAACTCCTGCGGAGAGGCTTTTACAAGCACAATCTCGTCAAGGGAGTACGAACTAATTGGCCGTTTTCTCTCCAGAGCGGGGAAATCGTCATCAGGCTCTCCATCTTCATCATGCAATCGCAGGTTGTACCAGTTGGGGTTCTGCTCCTCCAGGGGGTGTGATTTGCGGTACGATCGCAGTGAGAACCCGATAATATCGTTGACTGTTGCATCACCACGGACCTTGAGCTGCATGGGCAGGCTCGGATCCTCCCCAAATACAAAGTATACCCCCAAGGGTAGCGAAGACTCTGCTGTAGCGGCAGCGCTCAGGAACCGGTTCAGCGGGTCCCCGTCACCAATCGACGAGATGGCACTCGACAAAAGCGATTTATGCATCTGCTGGGGTTGGGAAATACTGACCTTGCGGCGCGTAAACTCGAGGGATTCCAGTTCGTGGAACGATAGCTTGCGAGGTGCCAAAAGACCTCTGGCTGACGACGCAGGAGACTGGCCCGTGGCTACCATAAGCAGTCGTTCTTCCAAGTCGCTATCGTCGTCAGCAAGGTACCGCATCCCTTGAGGGGTTGCGTCAGAATCATCAATATCGAGCTCTCCAGGCATGGACTCTGATGTACGCCGTAAAGAGGCTGCTCCGTCAGTCAACGAGTCGCCATCGTCGCTTTCTCCCAGTTCGAAATGAATTTTGCCTGTTGGGGTTGTGGATGTGGGGCTGAAGCTCGAGTCCGATAACGAGGTAGCGACACTGTTTGCGTCGTCTGTGGACTGCATCGAGCCGGCATAGTTCATCAGGTTCGATAGATCAGATGGGATCTCTCCCGTAACTGGCTGATCGGTGCACAGTTTCAGCCGATTCGTTAGAAACTCCCGGCTATACGCGAGCGCCATTAGTGGGAGATGACGGTGTGAGAGTGGGATTCAGGGATGCTTAATTGAGATCTGTGGGGCACCCCACCCGAGCAGGGCCGCCCAAGTAGGCAAGCCTTTATTTATTTATTCACATAATCGTTACTATCTAATGCTTAGCCTCGGCTTCTTGCTTTTTGAGGAAATCCATAATGAACTTCTCCTCCTCGCTAGTCTCAGCCTGAATAGCGGGAGTGTCGACCTTAGCGGGCTTGCTAAAGGCCTTGTACGCGGTAACACCGCCAATCATACTGGCAAAAGTGGCAATGCTGAGCTGGTAGGCAGGGATGTTCTTGCCAAAAATCTGGTAGTAGGCGCCCATTGGTAAGGACCAATGGAGTGGCGTTTCGGGATGTATCCTGGCTTAGTCATTGGGCACCTAGTGGCCGAGTGGGAGAGTGGGAGTTTGTGTGTATGTGTGCCTTAGTCGTCCTCATGATTTGCTACCCCGGTGGGTTACTGTGCGTATGTATGCATGTGCCGGTGCGGAATTCAGCTAATGCAGAGTATCTATGGTAGTATTTCACGCGTACATTTAGTATCCATCTAAAATAATGCCACTCAAACGCCTCGCAAATGCTTCAAACAAAGATGCAGGGGGATGATGCAGCAGCTGCGGGGAAGAAACAAAGTCCAGAATCAACCGTGACACCAGATAGTTTCAAGAAGCTAGACGCGGTCTATATAAAAGTCTTTAACGCTAGCTGTCGATTTCGTCTTGCTCTTTTTGCTGCCTTCGATTTTTCAGTTAGTCACCTAAATTTAGAAGACTTTATGCAGACGTGCACTGGCCTGTCGCGTCAAAGCCTAGAGGCGAAATGCAGGAATGCAACGTAGCGCATATCTGAATGGCGGTGACAAATGATTGCGCGAATATAGCTACACTTAGACTAGTGTATGTTTATTTAAATATACTTGGCTCAAACAGAACCGTCAATTAACCCCCCACCCCACTCTAGAGGGTTGAGTGTCTTTTTGAGGCAATAGGCTGACCGTTTGGGGGCATCACGTGATGACAGAAAAAGAGATTACGTACAAGTGTACCAAACATCTTGAAAACCCGCGCTTCAGTCTAAAACTAAGATTACCGTTGCATTGAAGATGGCTGTGGGGGATATTGAGTCCTACAGCCACGAGACTGAAACACACTTTGATTTTGGCGCCGCGTCGCCAGCCAAGAGCAGGCGTTCCACGCGTTATTACGCGCTACCGCAGCCAAACTGGGAACGTCAGGAAAGCGCGACGCCCCCCACTCCGCACGTTCCGCCGGCTGCTTCAGAGGCCTCCGCTGCCCCAGAAAGCAACTCGCAAGACTCATTGCCAACGCGGACCCCCAGCTCTGCGCCCATTTCCGCGCCTGCTCAGGTTCAGGTGCCCGGTTCTGCACCCACCACGTCAACATCTCAAGGCGACCAAAAAGAGCGCATCTGTAACGCATGCGGGCTCAAAATCCAGGGCCATTTCGTACGCGCCCTAGGATCGTCCTGGCATATTGATTGCTTCTGCTGCGCAGACTGCGGCGAGAAATGCGCCAAAAAATTCTTCCCCGACCCAAACACTCAGGATGGACCACAGCGGCCTCTTTGCGAGCGGTGCTACTTTAAGCGGCTTGATTTGCTCTGTTTTCGCTGTAATGATGCCCTGAGAGGGTCCTACATCACCGCCTTGGACCGCAAGTATCACATCGAGCACTTTACCTGTTCGGTGTGCCCTGTCAATTTCGGGCCCGATGATTCATATTATGAGCACAATGGGGACGTTTTCTGCCAATTCCACTATTCACGGATGTACGCAAGTACCTGCGAGGGCTGCAACTGCGCCATTCTCAAGCAATTCGTCGAGACCTATCGAGGAGGCGTGGAACACCAGTGGCACCCCGAATGCTACATGATTTTCAAATTTTGGAACGTTAAATTGGGTCCCGCAGTGGTTCCGCCTACTTTGGATATGGACTCACCCGAAGACACCCCCACAGACGAGCAGAGGTCGCTGGTCGCCACGCACGATGCCTATATCGACCGGCTGGTGCTTGAGATTTGGAGTACGCTGTGCGGCTTTGAGGAGACAACGGCTTCAGGTATTTCACTGATGCTACAGTGTGCCGTTAACCACTCGTATGAGCTAGCACTCAGCACCACCTCGAGCCTTGTGTTATCTGTCCGGGTATTGTTTGAAGCGATTCAAGAGCTACTGGGCGACCCAAGGGCACCCAAACTCAACAAAGAGCCCAAAACGTTGTGCCGCAAGGTTGTGGCCTACATGTCAATAGTATCAAAGGCTCGCCAAAACGAGCAAGGAGCACAACATTCCCCCGATCTACTAGGAGTAGCAAACTCTCTCGCACATTACCTCAAAGTATTGATACGTTTCGGCCTCAGTACTGCTCTGCTGCTCGATAAAGACGATCCCCAGCACTTTATTCTCCACAGATTCCTGTCCCACGTGGCTCAGTACCGCTCCCCACCTCCGGCAATGGCGGTCTCGGCCCTGACCAGTGACCGATGCGTGGCATGTCAGAAAACAGTCGAGGATAACTGCTATTGCTCCCGTGACCGGCTATGGCACACCCACTGCTTTAATTGCTCAAAGTGCGGAAACGAAATCCCTCCCATTGCTGCTGGCGCCTCAAGGGTTGTATGCTCATCCCCTGCTGGTGAACCAATTTGTACCGAATGTGAGGAATCTCAATCAGTCACTGTGGAGTCAGAGTTTGTGGCGGTCGGCAGGTTATCACAATACATATTCCTGTTGTATGTGGCAATCGCACGCTTTGAGCTGGTGTTGGGCCAATCCAGTGCCCGTGAAGCAGTGCCTAATGCTGCCAGTATCTCTACGCCCGCTCTTAGCAGACCTTCAGAGTCGAGTATCAGTCCGCAACTACCGTCGTTTAGAAGGGGCAGTACAGATGACTCCAACGACAAGCACTACCTGAGTACTGTATCTGATGCTCGCAATGTGCGAGACAAGCAAGAAAAGAAGATCAATGCCGGAAACATCAGTACCAGCAGCAACGCCAGCAACAACACAACCGGCACTAGCATCACCAATAATAATAATACCGCCGTGGAGAATCTGTCGGTAATCCCTGCGGCGCTTGAACGTACTTCAGATTTACTTCACTCAAAATCTGCACTCACCCTGGATGACATTCGTCGCATTGTAGCTGCCGAGCAGGCTCGTGACCAAATGCCCAATGCCTACCGCCATCAGCAACAAGGAGTCGAGGATATGCTGGACATTTCCGCGAAGGTACATCAGGACACGGGCGAGGTGCCCCGCTATTTCGCTGACCTCAACAGTGAGGATTACAAGCTCGTATCACGGATTGCGACTCATAAGCTTTTCGAGCTGATTGTGCCCAAGTACATGTCTGAGGAAGAGCTGAGCGCGATCTTGATGCCTCCGCAGCAATCGATCTGGGCCAAAATGGGTAAAGCTCTAGGTTCCAATCGTCCCAAACGGTTTGGAGTATTTGGTATTGACTTGGAGACCCTGATTGAGAAAAGCGGAGTTGATTCGACACTTGGAGTTGGGGGCTACACCCTGCGTATTCCCGCGTTTTTGGAGGAAGTCATTAGCGCAATGCGTCAGAAAGATATGAGTATTGAGGGTGTGTTCCGCAAAAACGGCAACATTAAACGAATTCGTGATTTCCAAGACATTGCCGATAAGGGCGTCGATATTGGTGGAATGCTTGCCGAGGAGAACATCATCCAGCTTGCAGCGCTACTCAAAACTTTCCTAAGACAGATGCCAACTCCCCTGTTGGGATACAAAGCCGGCCCCCTATGTACACTGGGTATCAAGGTCGAGCAGGATGAGCGTGAGCCATTGATTAGGCTGTTGGTGTGTGTGCTTGAACGCCAGTCTCGCGACACCCTCGAAGTATTGATGACGTTTTTGAACTGGAGCGCGTCATTCAGTACCCTTGATGATGATTGCGGTAGTAAAATGGACGCACATAATCTCGCGACTGTTGTGACACCCAACATTTTGCCTGGAGCAAAAGATGGTATCCAACCTGATCATTATTTGCAGGCAATTGAGGCCGTTGCGTTCCTGATAAAAAATCACACATACACGGCACGAGTACCACCGGACATTTGGCAGCTTTTATCCCAGTTAAAGGAAGCCCGCCCCAAGGAGAAATTGGGTCAAAAAGAAGTGAGTGATTATATCCGAGGACTAAGTATTTAATGTATTTAACTAATGTACAAGTGTAGCTGAGGGTGGAGAGGTCGCGCTATCTCCAGTGAAGAGACCGTGGATGGCCCTGTAGTCTTCAGGAGCTGGCCATGAGCGCGTTCGAGGGCCGCTCATCGAGCGATTGTCAAGGAAAACATCAAGAAATTGAAAACTAACTAGTTCACACTAGATCTGTGAGTAAATTTTATAAGGGAACTTAGCTAGCTGCTATATTGTACACGACATTAAATTTGTTTGTTTTAGAGCTGCCGCGCTGCTCCCAAGTAACCCACACAACTCTAATGAAAACAGAGTCTAGTTATCAGGTTGAGAATCCACACAAACCTTCGCAGCAGTGCGCAAATACCCCTTTGCATTATTCGAGGACTTCCTCGTTCTTATCTCGCCCGCCGGTTTCGGATGTTCGATGGCCTTCACGTTCGAGAAGATCTCATCCTTATTGGCGAGACAGCTCCTTTGGCGCCTCATGCATCGGGTAGCGGTGACGTACCAAGTGGTCGTACTGCGCGTGTGGGCCGCAAAGATGTATCCGGCTCGCTAGTAGGCGAAGCGGCCAGTGGATGCCAAGTAGTACGAAGCGCTATCAGGGGTGTGAAGCAGACCACCAGTGCCGCCAAGCCAAAGATCCTTGGTTGTGAGATCAACTGGCAAAAAATCAGAGAAATCACTGCTACCATCAATGAGAATCAAGATACAATCGAGGAAATTTTGCAGGAAGACAAGGCTAGTAAAGAGCTACTTGCTGAGCGCGATATGGAGCGTGTGCAGAATATCTTGAACCACAAGGATGAGATCCACAGCCGTCCCAAACATACCAGGCTCGAGTATGAATCCGCCAAAAAAGCCACGAAAGCGAAAAGAACCAGCCACCAAGAAAATAGAGAGGATGTGGGACAGCAAAACTGGGCATACAGAAAAAGCCCAAGGGTGACCCTAAGCTCATTCTCACTTCTTGAAGAGATGAAGACATTGACGCTCGATGTTTCAATGCACTCAGTATCCTCGGAGATATATGAGCCGTAGAGCCACCAACAAGATGTACCCATATGATAGCGGTCTTCTCGCGATATTGTGGCTTGACCCGCACCTGGTGATAGCCCGAGGTGCGGTCAAATTTCGAAAAGTAGCGGGCGCCATGCAGCTGGTACGGAAGATCATCGAGAAGACCGCCGTTACCAGTTGTTTGTCAAAGTCGGTCTGTCATGGGCGGCTTGTAGGGAAGCGGCTGGTGTGGTGGGTGCTGTAGTGGGTGCTTGCTGTTATATCCCGCAATCATTGAAAACGTAATATTATGTCGTACATTTGGTATGTACCTCTCTAGAGCAAGCCAGAGATCTAGTGACTTGTGCCTGGTGAAACGAAGCCGGCCCGGGGCTATCACGAGATGTTGCTAGTACCAGGGGCCAATCAGATAAAAATAGGACTTAAGTCGAATAAATCTATTTTACCGGTACCTTGTGTCTTGAGAGCAGGCCTTAATGCAGCGTTTGACCTCTTAGAGCTCTCGACAATCCGTGAAATGCCTTAGGAGCGCTAATCTCCAATTCCTAGCTTGGCCACAGCTCTCGTTGAGTTGAAGCATTAGCCCCAGTCAAAAGTAAAACATTGGTTCATGAATACTCGGGGATATTCTAAGGTATGAAATGACTACAGAGGTGCCGTGAATTTCCAGCCCGCCATGTACTATGAGGCAGGCAATCCATTTGCTTCTAAAGCGCTTTCTTTGGCTCAGCTCGAAGGATCGACTACGCAAATCCAAGGCACCACTTGATACACGTGCTATGCACATGGAGACCGCGTATGGGTATCTGGATTTGTCGGAAAACTCCTGCCCTACTGGCATCAGTCTGGTGGCTGCATTGATGTGGGGTAGCCTGGCTAGATTTTTCATTCATAAGAGATGCAGAATCTACTATGCAAACCCGCGTACGCGATAGTTTAGGCAAGAGCCCCTGCATTAAACTCCTACATTATGCAGACTGGTGAAGCCACTTTATAGCATTGACCTATGTAATGAGCTTTTTATAATAACCCGGCGGGGGGATCAAGATCTCGGTGACTCGCCGACGCAACGGCTTTTGCAGACGGGCGAGCATGGACCCCGGAGGCTGTCTGCGGTATAAGGTGGAGAATTAGCCTCAATTACCGCAAGCATAAGATAATAATTTCGTGCACTTGAACGTGATGCATGTGGAAAACCAGTCGAATGCGGTGAAGTTACATTTTTTTTTCAGTTAATTAGTCTAAAAGTACGTAGGCGCTCTAAACACTGCTCGCACTAGGTTCTCGGTGGCTCCACCAGTAGCAGTCGCTGCGCACTTCCGGGGTCCCAACCCTTCCGTACTTGCGGGTTCCACGCCGCTACACTGTCGCCCTGGCACCGATCCTCCAGCTTGAGACGGGCCTAGCCGCCTCTATATACTCTAGCTATGCAAATGTAACCTGTGGGCTACCTGGCTGAAGGTTCATCCAGCTACCGCCGGGGCAAGTAGCGACTTCCCTTGTGGACCAACCAGTTTTTGATAAACTCTACCAGTCGCCGCTCCCTCGGAGGAACCTCGGTTTGGTACCGGTAGTGTATATCAAAAACTGGCTGGTCCACAAGGGAAGTCGCTACTTGCCCCGGCGGTAGCTGGCATGCAGAATCAATTGCGTTCAGGCTGGCAAACTTCAGCTCAGATGTGAGGTCTTGCTAAGAATGTGAACTAGCACAAAACAGTAGACAGAAACTGATGAGGCAAAGTATAATACCGACGTATTTACTCGCACGCGTTTGCTCGCACGCGTTTGCTCGCACGCGTTTGCTCGAACGCATTTGCACCCCCCCCCCCCACCACACATTGTATACAGATCGTAATTATACGATTATTAAGATATCCACCTAGCAAACACGATAGCTTTACTGCAAGCCTAAATGAGGCCCTCACACATCATGCAGCTACCCCGGTGGCGGTCGCCACACCCGTCAATTACAAATCTCGAACTTTCCAACTTCCTCTACATCACAAAATGTCTTCCATTAAAAGTGTCAAGTCCATTATCCCCCTCTTGGACCGCGTTCTCGTTCAGCGTATCAAGGCCCAGACCCAGACTGCCTCTGGTATCTATATTCCTGAAAAGAATGTCGAGAAACTCAACGAGGGCTCCGTCTTGGCCGTTGGTCCTGGTCTCTCTGATAAAGATGGCAAGATCCTCCCCATGAGCGTCAAGGCCGGTGACAAGGTCCTCATTCCTCCCTTTGGTGGCTCCTCCATCAAGGTTGGCGATGACGAGTACATCTTGTACCGCGACCACGAGATCTTGGCCAAGATTGAGTAATGTTTTGGAATAAAATAGGTTTTATATGTACATAGATAGACTCTAAAGGCTTGGTAGATCTTCCCAATTGATTTTGAATCTTTTTTGTTCGTTTTTTAGCCAGAGATGGCGGGCAGTAGACTCAGGGGACTCTAGCGATGGTGCAGTGTTCTCTGTGGGGCTTGCTGTGGGGCTCGCTGTAGTGCTTGGTGTAAAAGGTTTAGTATATGTTTTTTCAGATTCCCCCTCGGCCTCGTTTGGCTCTCCCTCTGTTGCTTCCTGATCCAACCGCCTAGAGAACCTCATCAACTGCCTGAACCCATTGACCTGATGCATCACGTGCACTTTATCCACCTTTAGCTGGTACTCGAGTTTGGCCCTGTCAAATGTTCCGTGGCATACTTGCCATTTGATCCTGAGACCCATTAGCATGCCCTCAGAGTGCCGCACAGTACGCTGGAGACGGTCCATGTACTCATTAAACAGGGCCTCATTTTTATCATTAATTGCTTGGTTGAGAAGCTGGTAAAATGCTAGCTGCTTTGTGTTGTCGTCTATACCATCTGAGGCGGCCAGGAAATCGCAAGCCTGCTGCATATCCTTTGACGCCATATTTTTGACCAACCCGCTCAACTCGATTGCTTTAAGGTTTCCACGGATATTTTTCATCATTCGCTCGCTGTTTACAGTGTCCCCCAGCGCAGCATATGCTACAAGTAATGCCCCCGCCAGCGGTCGGTCTATTAGCTTGACATGTGAGACTATTTTAGTCGCTGCACCGTACTCCTGGCAAGTTATTCTCGTCCTTGTAACGGCTAGAGCCACAAGAGGAGCTTGGATGTGCGGAGAATCTGCTAGATCACTGGCTATTCGTAATGCCAATGCCCGAAATTTACGTTTCGGCCCAAAGTACCGGAGAAATGCAAGTAATAGGGGCACCGGGAGCTTTGTAATGTCGTATTTAGGGGCCTCTTTTGTTAAATATCTCCATACTCGCAGCACCAGTTGGTCATTCTGGAAATGTCGCTGCAGCTTTACTAGGTCAATTAACGCCGTATTGGGGATCCGTGAGGGCGATCTACCGAGTAATTCAAATGCTAATGGGGTGATGTCCCTTTTATGTGAGGCAGTGTACAAAATTGCCGATTTGAGAACATCCCTCTTGAACCATGTGGGTGGCATAAATGACTCTAAAACTCTTTTAAGCCGGTAAAGGTTGTGCGGGGTATGCTGTGGGTCGTATTTAGCCCATGCCCGTATTGGAGTCGCAAGAGGTTTGGGATTTTTTACTGCAACCGCGACCATCCTGATGGGGTTTTGCAGAGATGGAAAAAGGCTGACAATGCACAGCAGCGACCATTCGAGTCCAAACGGGCTTGGGCTCGCGGATTCGCTGGCCCAGAACAACCGGCAATGGCCTCCGAATTCGCGGCAGCATGCCCAGGGTGACTCCAGCCAAGAGCAGCAGGAGGAGATCATGAGCAGCGATGTGGACTCGCAGTATTATAGTGGTGATGAGACGCCAGATCCCAGTGCGACGCTGCAACAAGATAATACGGCGGATTTATTTAAAAAGGTCTACGAAATAGAGAAGCGAAATAAGGCCCTGGCGATTTCGGGCACCAGCCTGGGTCCTCAGAGCTTGGCCAGTCCTGGTAGCCCAGACAGCTCTAGAAGCAGCCCCTATAATAGTCCTGTAATAGCGGGGAGCTCTGTAGGAAGCCCTGATACTACAGTTGGACCCAAGCATCGTCTTCATCACCCCAAAGTCGATGGCCCTGACAGATCGGCTAGTCCAATAGCCAGCTCACCAGAAAACGAACCCCAGAATGCAATTAATGATATTCATAGCTCAACTGATGGCTCGCATGATGGCTCGCTTGATTCTTCGCCCGTGGATGCCAACCCAATCATCGAGGAAACCCCTCATGAGCTGGGCAACCCCAAAGTGCTCTCTATCTGGGCTCTCAAAGATGGGATCTGGAGACCTGCGTTTCCACTCGATGAAAAAAGTGGAGGTCAGCAAATTGTCAAGTTCCCTGGCCAAGAAAATGCGACCTCTGTGTTCAACTACGAGACGCGTCCGCTGGTACTGGATGTGGACTTGATTGTTCGTACCGATGAACTGCCCGGTGAGTACAAGGTAGTTGACTTGATCAAAGATCCTGAAGCTCTGTACTGTACGACCGAGCGATACTCGCGTGTTGAACTCGCCAATGGCCCTAAACCAGAGATGGTGACTGTGGATAAGCTCTATATCCAAGAAGATGAACAGCAGGTCCGCAAACGGCACAAACCGTACCAGGTTTTTGCAAACTGTCTGTTTGCCATTACTCAAACCGACAATGACGCGCAGCTCCAGCGCACTATCCGTGACCATGGTGGCACGGTGGTGGACAATATGGAGGTTTTGTTTGTTGTTGATGAGGATACCGACAGCCTTGAGTGGGCATATGAGCTTGATTTTCAGTTTGGAGCTATAATTTCTGCCAAACAGTCGCAGACGCCCAAGTTCCTCCAGGGGCTGGCCATGGGGTTCCCGTGCCTCTCGCATCAATACATTTCCGATTCTATTAGCGCTGGCGCCCTACTGGATCTGGACAAATACATTATTGCATCGCCATTGAGCCGCGATTACTCACATCTTAGCCTCGACCAGCAATTTTACTTGCGCACCCTGGTGCTGGCGCCTATCGTACCTCCTATATGTGTGCTGGGGGATTCTGATTCTCCGTTTTACACTCTTGTGGTACTTGCGTGTGGGAAACCTGTGCAGACTATCTCTAAAGCTGAGGAAGCTCCGCCAGGATCCTTGGTCGTTGAGGATAGCAGCCAAGGGCTGGGTGAGTTGCCGCGCCTGGTGCGTGATCAGCTTGCGCGTAAAGTGCGGCTGCTGGAAACAGTTTGCATGTCTCAGGACTGGGTTATTCAGTGCGTGACCAGTGGAACCATGGTTTAACTTATTTATTTTTGTATGTACACTTAATTTCAATAAATAAACGCAAGCCTCTTAGCTGCTGAAGCTAGCTCTGGGCATGCCTTCGCGATCAGCAATCAGGTCAACGATATTTCTGCGGTGACTGATCATCAAATCAATCAGCTTATTATCGCGTTGGTCCCACAACAACACCGATTCCTTGGAGTCGGGGCGTTTTGCTTCCTGAGCCTCTTGAGTGATATCCAGTATCAAATTCGCAGTGGAAGCGTCTCCGGCCACGGCCCTCAGAGACATTTCACTCGCAACGTCAAAGCATTGCTTGAAATCGCGGAAATATTCCCAGTAAAGCGAAATGATTGTGTTGTATACAGGAGCCGTCAAGGCGGCCTCCACTACCTCCTGGTTGCAGTTTTTGACGTTTGAGAACATCGCCAGAACTCCCATAGGATCGTTAAAGGCGACCAGCGCCTCGAGACACTGATGGAAAACGGGTCCCAGGGTTTTTGGAGCAAACGGTCCCTCTGTGGTGGGCGAGTCCCACTTGGTGCAGTTTTTATCGAAACCGGGCACTACAGTGTTGAAAAAATAGTCTACAACTTGCACATTTGATGATAGCGAGTTGATATGGTCGAAAACCGGCTGCAGGTACTCTAGTTTTTGGGTTCGTTTACTCAACACACTTTTTTCCCTGATGAGGGAAATCGGGGCCGTGGATGCAGATCGGGGCGTATAAACGGGTGCAGGAGTAAACATCTGGTTAATGGCAGCCGCTGCACTCTGGCTTTGCTTGGCTTCGGCGCTCTCAAACACACTATCAAAGATCTTATTGAACATTTCGCTACTTTTGCGCTCGCTGCTGCCCAATTCGGATATTTCATTGGTACTTGGGATCTCAAAAGTTTTGTCTTTAAGCAAAACTCTCGCTCTCGACAAGTGTCGAATCAAACTTTTCATGGGGGGAAAAGGTAAAAGTCAAGTCCTCTAGTTGTACCTAATAATCACCTTGTCTAGGTTGGTGATGAGCGTCCTAAATATACACGCCGATTTGGATAAAAAAGTAGCCCCCCTATATTCTACGTTTGATGTCGCATAAACATACAAATAATCCATAAACCATCGCATCTACACATCTCATCTCCATTGCTGGTACATCCCTCACCTTTGCTTATCTTACGCTCCGTCCCTCAGCAATGCCATTGATTCAGAAATTAGCACGGCTTGCAGAGAATGCTACTGCTCAGTACGGAGAAGTGACCCGAGTCGTCAATAATACAGCACTGAGCGGCACTGCAACCCTTGATGTGCATATCGATGACCCCAAAAACCTCTACACCAGTGGAGACATTTTAACGGGTGAGGTGACCCTTGTGCTGAGAAAAGAGGTTGATATTAGTGAACTTACCATAAAGTACAAGATTGATGAGACTACTGAGCTTCTCCAGGTCGAGGAGTTCCACAAGAAGCGCCAGGAGCAAGTCCCGTTCAAGAGTGCCGCACGTGTATACGAGAAGAGCGTCCGGCTGTTTCCCTCGGAGCAAGACTTGGGTCAATTGAATATGCACAAACTGACCCTGCCTCCAGGCACTCACAAGTACCCCTTTAGCGTACGAATTCCTGGTCATGCCAAGGATAACTACAAAGTGCTGCCCCCTAGCTTTGTTGATCCCGAGCAAAAGGGGTCGATTTGCCACACTCTCAAGGTCACTCTAGTGAGATCATCGAGCTTCAAGCAAAACTCCCGCTACGAAGTGCCTCTGCGGTACATTCCCGCCTGCAACCAACGTGAGCTTGGCCAGATGCATACATTCGGCCGCGATGTAATTGCAGAGCACGGGTCTGTACTTAATCGTAAAGAGACAACTATCAGGGCATCCGTGACAATGCCCAAGGCCGTGCAGCCCCACTCGCTACTCGGTATCCAGGGCTTTAACCTCGAGTCGCTACAGGGGACACCATTCACAGTAATTGATGTGGTTGGCGAGCTATTTAGCACCTCAACAATCCTTGCCCAGCAACGCCAAGAAGAGCACCCTGCGCGGTACGTTCTTTTCCAGCGGTCCATTAATTCGCAAGCCTCGAAAATCAACCTAATTCACCAGATTGGGCAAGTCCAGATCCCGGCGCAGTTGGTGCCGAGTTTCAAGACCAAATTCATCTCGGTGCGGTATGTCGTACAATTCACCGTTCGGGTCGCGGTAGGGTCCAAAAACAAAGTCATAACTCTCCATTTTGCCGATGAGATTAGAGTCCTCGGTCCTCATCTGTTTGAGGAGACAGAAACCTACCACTACCAGACCGAACACCCAGTGGAACACCCAGTGGAATCGCCAGTGGGCGGAACTTCACTCCCTAATGAACACAATCCGTTCACCAAGCAGAGCAACACCAAACCTACTCCAAGCAGTGCTGTCCCGACATCTCCTAATTATCCGCCGGAGAAGCACGATCCAAACGATCTGCCCCCAGCATATAGTACGTAGACATAGCTCATGCTCGAATTAAGTATATTAACCTATTTAATAAATACCTCAAAGACCGCGGCGGTTGGGCTTGCTATTACCCTTGGGTTTGGGTGCCATCTTACGGAACTTTTTATTCCTAGCGGGCGCTTCATCACCACTATCATCGTCTTGATCAGCCTGAGCACGCTTGCCACGCTTGTACTTGAGCTTACCGCGGTCAGTGCGAACAGGACCACTCTTGACGGCGTCGAGGTACGCGTTGATAGCATTCTTTTCGCCATCGCCCTCCATTGCATCATCATCATCGCGAATAATAATCTTACCGTCTTTCTCGTTGAGTTTGTGGCGCAACTGACGCTTTTTGCCCTCGACAGGCTTTGAAGACGAGATACGAGACAAGGCGCTTTGATCCATGAGATCGAGAGGCTCGCTGCCACCAATAATGTACTGCTCGGATTTGCGATTGTCGGATTTGCGATTGCGACCCTTGGAGTTCTGATTCTGGCTCTGGTTCTTATTCCTGGGTTTCTCATCCTCCTCATCGTCTTCATCCTCAGAACCGTAAAGCGCTTCATCAAGCTCATCCTCAAACTGACGGCCCTTGGACTTGACTTCATCGCCAGCTGCCTTCTTGCGTTTGGAGCGGAGGCGACTCTTGTGAATATTATTGAGATGTTTCATGTGTTCTTCGGGGAAAACTTCCTTGAGGCGCTCGTAACCGACTTTACGGATCAGTCTCTCAAAGATATGGCGAACCTTGGCCTTGAAGTGGTTACTGTGCTCTTTGTTCCAGCTCAAAAGGTTGGGCACAAGTTCCTCCAGGTGAGGATCCAAAACCTCGACGGGGAGGGCCAGCACCGAGACCTTGATGAAGCCCAAGGTACTATTGACAATCTCGCGATTGTTATTAGACAAAAACATCCAGACGGTCTCGGCAATCTCCTTGGCGTTTTCAGGGTCCATATCCTCGTAAAATTCGTGGAACAAAAAGGAGAGCGACAGCACCACAGCAGAGATAAAGTGGGGCGTATCACCGAGCAAACCGGCGCTAACCATTGTGAAGAATTCAGTGAGAGTGGCCTCCACTTGTTCATCGTCCTCAAGGAAATCAAGCTCGGCATGGTCAACGATACCACCTTCCTGCTTGAACTTCTCGCCCATAAGAGCCAACAACGAGTACGCAGTTTCACGGGTCTTTTCGTTTGTATCTTTGGTGCACAGCATCACCTCGGAAAGGATTGCGGGAATCACGTACAGGTGTTCCTGGGGCAAATTCTCGACGATAGCGTGTAATGCTTCGAGACGTGTGCGACGCGCTGGGACTTGAACAGTGGGAGTCAGTTTAATGAGCGCATCAGCGAGCCCCTTTGCCTGCGAGGCAATAAGCTGCTGGCCTTCCTCGACCTCGCTCAACCGTGCAAATGCACCATAGATCTTCTTTTGAATTTGGTGGTTATCAGTACGAGGCGCAAGAGTGGAAAAGATATTGTAAAAGACCTTGTATGCCTCCTCATTAAGGTAGGGGACGATAGCAGCAATCACGTCGAGCATAATGGCACACACATCGAGCTTCTCGTTCTGCAAATTCTCAAACAAGACCGTGGAGATCTGGTTGAAGAGCCCCGAGATTTCCTCCGGGCTAATTACACCCAAGTAGGCATCCATGGTCTCGAGGACTACGGGGCGAGTCTGCTCAGAGGCCGAGGTGTAGACGTTGAGAAGGGCTTTGAGGATATCAATGGCAAAGTTCTTAGTGATAAAATCCAAGGCCTGCTGTGATTGTTTGATGCTAAATGCGGCAAGCATCAGCTTGTTATCGATAACACCGCTCGAGTAAACCTTGTTGCTGGTGACAATAACCTTGAGGGCCTGGCAAACAAGTGTACGGTACTCGAGTTTTTCGTACAAAACAGAAAGTAAAAGCTGCACAAACTCGCTAGAGAAGCTCTGCTTGACATCTTTGGGCAAGTCAAGATAGTGAGGCAGCAGGCCCCAAATCTGGTCGCGCACAGTGCTCACGATCTTTGCATTCTTTGGGTTGGACATCTCGCGTGCCTTGAGGTCAAACTCGCGCGCAAGCGGAATAAAGTAATCGTTAAAGTGCGCAATGGTGGCGTTTTGGATCGATTCACGCAAAAGAGGAAGCATCCATGCGCGGCCCATACCTTGACCGTTAACGTTTACCGAGAGTTGCAAGGGAACGAGCTCCAAAAGTTTCTCGGGGCCATAGGCACGAATAGCTGCGCTGAGCACTTCATCAGTAAACTGGCGGGAAGCACCGAGGCGTTCATCACTGCGCAAAACACCAATGACGCGAATCGCATCCTCGATGGGGGCCTTGTAACTCACAGTATCCAAAAATGCGACGAAAACCTGGCAGATTTCCTTCCAGGCGGCCTGGTACTGAACATGCAGCAGCCCAAATAGCTGTTTACCCAAATCTGCCAATACGGGCCCATTGGAGAACTCAAGGACTACCTGGGGGGTCAAAATGGTGCAAATAAACGCCACAAGGCACTGCGCGGCCGATTCAATAACGGCATCAGGACAGTCCTGAGTGAAAAACTCAATGTTGGTGGCAAACAGTTCGGGGAGAGCCTTGAGGGCGCCCGCCTGATCAACCTGAACCCAAGCGGCGCTGGCCTGGGCCAAAACAGCAAACCAGGAAGGAGTCAACTGTTTATCGTTTTTAGGGGGCACAAGCTCACGGATAGTCGAGACGATGCTCAAAACGGTCTTTTTAGAGATGGTCTCGCTCTCGGTAACTCCTTCAAACATGACTTCGAAAATATCAAACACTGCCATCACAATGTACTGGTCGGTGGTGCGACAAATCGCAAGCAGGGTCTGGCAAAGCTGCTCGTATCTTTCCTGAGGCCAGCCAGCTTTAATTACGGCTTTAGCGAACTGCAAAGCATGCATAAGGGGGGCGGTCTCGCTTGAATCGGCATTGTCAGTAATGGTCTCGAGAACTGAATCTGCTACCATATGCAAAGCAGGATGCTGTGGTTTGGGGCCCGAAGGAGGGGATGCGAGAATCGATGCAATGGACTCTACTGCCTGGCGACGGACTTTGGGGCGAGAATCACTGACGAGGGCCAAGAGACCAGAGAGGGTACGCAAAGGACCCATCTCCTCAAACGGGGTTTGCCAAGCACCGTAGTTTTGTGCCAAGAGTAGTGATTCGAGCACCTTGATGCAACTACGCATCGTCGAGTTTTCAGTACCTTCAGTAGTAAGAATAGGGGCCACTTTTTGGACTACCAAATCAATCTTTTGAACAAGAAGAGCCTGTGATAGAAATGGCAAAATCACAGAGAGCAAATAAACTACTGCATCGGCAGAATCAGGCTGGTCCAGGACGCTTAAAAGAGCACTAAAGTACGCAGCTGGGGGAGCCTGCCCATTTTCACAAATAGTAGCCTCAATGGCAGCAAAGAGAGTACCTTGCTTCTTTTGAATGGGGATTTTTGAATTTTTGAGGGCTCGGAGCCTCTCCAAGCTGAGATCAAAATCCATAATTTTCAGCTTACGCAATTTTTTTTTTCTTTATACTTGGGAAAGCTTGAGATTAGCCCAGGGTGTTGAGGGGGGTTAGCTCATTGACAGGTTGGAGGCAGTATTAACGGTCGGTTTCAAATAGGGGTAGTTGCATGCTGTTAATAGGACCACAATGGTGCATAGAGTATTAAATACCGGGTGGTTACCACAGTGGTTTATTATATAGATGAGGGATTACTGTGTATGCTTTGTGGATCCCGCAACCCAATGGGGACTATGGCCATGATCAATGAGATTGAAATGTTTGAGTGTGAGCAATTGGCTAGATCGAGGCAAGAGCCGGGTGGTGGGGGTCGTGTGGGGATATGAGTCTGTGTTTCAAGCACGAGCCCATGAGAAGATGCCATTGCTACACTCTACGGCCGCAATTCAGGTAAACTCTCACCAAGTCCTACCAGATAGAACATCCCCTGCATCATCTGTCACAGATACGTCTCTTGCATGTCTCGTCCTCGGCTGTTGGTAGCTGCATATGCAGGCCAGGGGTGTGGCTGAGATTGAATGATTAGGTGGCTGAGTTCATTAATAAAACGCTCCCCCCTCTTTCCTTGCAACCAAAGGTTCGCGTTTGACTAGTACAAGGATGGGACTTTTTGGTGGTAAAAAGAAAGATAGCCTACAAGGCGAGAAACTTCAACAGCGTGGCGAAGTGCACGATCCCGTGTTGAGCGCCGTACGCGAAAGACAGCCCTGGGAACAGGCAGGCAACGACCACACGAATACAATTTCTCCGACCGCCGGGCGCGACGTTTTCGGCCAAACAATTACTGCGCCCGATATGAGCAATCCCTCACGCAGCCGCGAAGAGCGCCCTCTTGACACAATTAGAGCCTTTGAGTATCAGGCCACGGGCGACGAAAGACTCAGAGAACAGAACGAGACAGCGCGTCTCGGGTTCCGACCTCGCGCCGACTTTGTGGCGATGCCCTCGTTCAGCGAGAATCCGTACGGCCAGCCCGACTCCAACGTCATCAGCCTTGGCGACCCCAATGCCCAGCCAGAACCCCGTAAAGAAGCATTCTATCCCCAGCAACCCACCCCGGTCAAGAATATGAACAAAAAGGGCGGTTTATTCCGTAAAAAGCAAAAGAATTTGAAAGATTAAACTCATCTAATAGTACATAATTAAGTTTCTATATACAATGGCGAGGTCACGCGCAGCGCTTTGCGCTCACTCCAAAGCCCGCAAAAACTGCTGGTAAAACACAAGCATGACGCTGCTCTGGATACTCGTCCACACAAACCGGGGCCCTACGCCACTGAGAAGGGAAAGAGCTCCCTCTTGACGGACCAGGAGCCTGAACCCTTGGTATAATGATGTGATGGCACCGCTGGTCTGGGTCTGGATCCGCGTCTTGATAACATCCAGCGGGGTGGTCAAGACTCCGGCCAGGCCACCAGCAGCAGCACCCGTGGCGAGCTCTAGCTCCAGTCCAATATGCCGTGACTTTTTGTATTTTTGCGCACGGCGGTAAAAGTCTTCATAAAATGCAAACTGAAGGGCACTGAATGGCAGGTCCCTCACCAATGTGGCCTTGTAGCCATAGAAAAGGGCCCCCGCGCCCTCTGTACGTAAAATCGTCCTGAATGCATCACGCAAATTGCGGTAGTTGTAACCACTATTAAAATTCTGGTTATTATGCGGTCCCTGGAGCTGAAAACGCGCCTTTAGGACCTCACTCGGAACATACACAACGCTACTGGCCAAATCCCCCAAAAACCCAGCAGCAAGGTGGATAGGCGTGTCGCTTATTGATGTATACTGACTCATTACTCTTTTTGTGGTCTCGTATGCACCAAAAAATAGCATTGTGGATGGAAAGGACCCCAAGAGGGCTGACAGGTACCCTCGGTAGATACCAAAGCAAACGCCCTCTTCCTTGAGGATTGTGCGGGTTGTGCTCCACATGCTTTCATATTTGGGGATCCCAAATGAGCCCTGCTGCCTCGTTTTCACGGTATCAAGCGGGTACATGAAGCTATCTCCCAAAGCACCGCCCAACCCACCGGCTAGAAGCACATGAGGCATGGGTGCTCTATTTTCTAGATCTTGAGCATTCTCCGACTCTACAACTGTCGAATTATGCATTTTTTTGTCGTCAGTCTCTAGAGGATCAAGGTTTTTTCACGGACCTCTGTTTTTTTCTCCTTTCCTTTTCAGACTCGTGTGGCGACTCGTGTGGCGATTTCAGAGGTCAGGGATCCAAAGGGGCGAAAGGGGGGGGGGCGAAGGGGGGAAGGACAGCTGAACGGCGGGACGGTCCAGACTCGAGCACAGTTCTTGCTCATGTCTCACGCTGATCAGCAAGCGGCGTTACATGTCCATGAAAACCCACCACGACATTGGGGGCTAGAGACTTACCAAATTTAAGGACATTTGGAAAGCATGGTCATCCAATACGTCATACATTGCATAACCGATGCATATAAGGTACGCAGCTCGCTTAAGGGTGACTAATTTTAGGAATGAGGTCCAGACCTCAATCTGCAGAAAAAAATATAGTTGGTAAAATCTCAGTTTGTAGCGTTAGAACACGACTCCTTCGCGGCTGTGTCAAGAGTTGTTTGCTGTTCAACAATACACGTAAAACAAGGAAACTCAACGGGCGAAGCTCAACCCAACCAGCATGCAGCTTACCGCAGCAAACGCTGCTAATGCAAGGGCTAATAATCGGTTCGGATATATTCTAGAGGCTTACAGTACCTTGAATCCTTACGCAGATCAAATATGCAGGGGGAAAACTATGAACGGTTCCCTTCTAGTCTCAAGTGAGGCTTAATTTTGGGGCAGCATACGGGTTTCAGAGTTGGTAACCTGATGCACGCATCGCATTGGCTATCTCGTGACGGTGCGTGTACCACGCTTGCGCTCTAAACGCAGCATGCGGCTTACAGATCCAGCAGAGATTTAGCCCAGATCTATTTTTGCGAATCCTTATCGAGATTTGTGTGGGCCTTTTCACCACCTGTAACCTGTTTGAAAACTGATTATTTAGCTCCAAAATTTAAGCAGCGACCACATACAAGGGTATGGACCACCGGCCATGCATTATGATCTAAAGGGACCCGTTTAGCCGTGGCACCAATTAATAGCTAGTATGAAACTGTAATTGAGCCCTAATTATTATATTTGTTACACACACTAGGACATAGAGAAGCTATTCCAGCCCATTTAGCCGCGAAAAAGGGAGATCATCAACCAGTTGTTGAAACACGGCCGGTTTGAGAGTGACCCTTAAAACATCTTCAAGGTAGTCATCCCTGCTATGTTTACGCTACACAGTTGGGGTTATGAAACGGTAAACCTTTTGAGGATGATGGCATCTCCAACCGGTAATGACGTCAGTGACGTCACCAATGCACTGTAAAATTAAGATAGGTTTGATGGCATTTTGGCGTAAACTAAGAAAAAGCGAGCAGCTAACTTTGAATAACTAAAGTATGGCACCTACTGTGAGTGTACCCGGCTGTTTTCATTGCCAACTCTGATTATCGGCTCAGTTTAGCCGCCTACTAGTCCCGTTGTCGGGCGCTCCATATCCACCAGCAGCCCCCCGCATTTGTTTCAGGATGCGAAAGTCTAGAACCAGTCTTTGGCAGAATTTGCAGCAAGATTCCGTGATGGAATAATACATATGGTCAGGTGTCTAGTAATGATAATTATTTGTCGTATGGGTGGTCACAGGGCAGGTGCGAGTAGATAATTAGAGTAGAGGATCTAATCTTATCACGAACACGGCATCAGGGGATGTTGTACGAGACGTTGGAGAGGGTTTCTTTTCAAGTTCATGTATGGCTCATACCAACAAGATTCATTAAGCTAGCAGCAGAGTGTACAGAGTCTCGGAAACGGTGCATGATACCTTATGCAGGAGGACTTCTATGCTTGAAAATTTGCAATGGTGTGATGGAAACGGTTAATATTCCAGGACACAGGAGGGAGATGTTGATACAATGCACTTATTTGGGTTGTAAAAGGTTTTACAGGGAACTTTTGCGGAGAGTCACCGGGTTAGGGTTGTGCATCTATCAGCTGATTGAATGTAGCGGCATACGACTGGGTTGACAAGGAGAAGCATGGGGCTTGAAATGGCAGTTTAGAGAATAGTTTGGGCGAAACCGACTTGATGGTAGTTTCAATGGGGACCCGTACAGTAGGTTTAGCCAAATGGTTCAGTCTCTACAATGATTTCCGGCGCAATATGCATCATGATTGTACCCTTTCTTGCAAAACTAGACTCGAGGTTCAGGCACAGAAGGATGCTGAGTCAGATGCAAATAAGCAGATGTATGCAGACAGATCGGTGAATACGCATGCTCATGCAGCCAAATATAAGGTTGTCAAATACTAACCGTATTGTTTAAAAAGGAGGTGAAGGGACTCCCGATTTCGATCCAGGTACCCGATAGTCCTCCATGTCTATGCATTGGAATATCACAAGCACGCAAAACAGCCCTGGGCTTGAGAAGGTATTACCAGGGCTATCGCTCTCTGGACCAACCTCGCCCATCCCCATCAAACGCAACTGGTTCAACAGTTTTAGTCAACGATTGACTCCACCAAAGTCAATTAGGCCCATCATGCCGGTTAGCCCACTCGCTAGCCCACCACCGGGAAGTCCTCCAACGAGCCCACCGGCTGTTGGTCGCCATACTCGCCAACCTCCAAAGTCGAAATTTGCACTTTGGGTGGGTAACTTGCCTCCCAAACCAACCCTTGAAGAACTGTGTGAGCTGTTTGGAACCCCAGACTTGTTGTCTGTGTATTTAATTCACAGAACAGGTTGCGCTTTTGTCAACTACAATAGTGCAGAGGCCCTAGATGAAGCAGTGGAACTCTATAACGAGCGTGGTGCCAAAATTAGAGATCATAAATTGGTAATAAAGACGCAAAAGAGGTCCAGTGCCGAAATGTCGCCTCCTCCTGAACCGGTACGTGTTGTTGGTGGTGACCGGTACTTTATTTGCAAGTCGCTCACCGCTGACGATCTAAAGACGGCCAAGAGTACTGGTCAATGGAGTACCCAAACGCATAATCGCGCCAAGTTCAATGCTGCGTTTGAAACAAGCGATAATGTTTATTTTGTTTTCAGTGCCAACCGCACCTCGAGCTTTTATGGCTATGCTCGCATGACGAGTCCCATTCCCGAAAGGGACCTTCAGCCATTGGAAGAGCCTCAGCATGATGGAGCACAAGTCAAATCAGTTCCTGCATTTAGCCGAAATGGCATCGAATACCCTGCCGGAAACATTGTTGAAGACGCTACCCGTGGCTGCCTATTTTGGGAAGCGGCTGGCCAGGAGCCGGTTCAGGAGCAGGAGACAGGTCAATGGACTTGCCCTTGCAGCATTGAATGGCTTAGTGGTGATCAACAGGTGATGTTTTCGCGCACTAGACAGATCCGCAACCCACTGAATGCCAATAAACCCGTCAAAGTAGCACGCGATGGTACTGAGATTGAGCCTCAGGTTGGCAAAATGTTATTGGATCTTTTTTAGAATACGGACTATATATTTATAATTATGATTTTAAGGTGATCAGGTAGGGACGCTGGCAGGGAGAGCTGATCAGAGCTCAACCCTCACTCAAACCCTCACTCATTGTTCTATGGGAGTATATATCCTAGCCTCGACCCGTATTTACAAAAACTTCTCACTTCTCCGAGTAAACAAGTTTGCCTCGCGTAACCACTTTCTATAGCCGGCAAGGGAACCAACCTTCTCGCCATAATAGTCATTGAGCTGGTTTGTGTAGTTAGATCTGCGTGCATCAGGACGGTTCGCTCTGATTCTACGCAAGAATTCAACATCCTTCTCGACAAACGAAGGTAGCTTCTTGCCCAGACTACCGCGGAAGATCATGTTGCCCACGCTAGGGCCAGTCAAGTACCCCAGAAATCCACACATGGCGATACCGAGGCCGTAAAACCAGACAATCTCAAGATCAAACAGTTTTTGTGTCATGTCAATCTCGGTGTTGGCGAGCACAGTCCATCCTAAACCAAGGCCAGCAAGCGTGGTGCCAACCGAGCACAGCTGAGAAAGGCGGCGACGGCGCTGACGCAAAGCAAAGAATTGGTTCCAAGTGAGTAGAGGGCCATGCGAGAGGTCTTTAGGAGCAACAGTAGTCGAGTAACGCATCAAACTGCGGAAGTTGGGTCTCCATACCGGTCTCAATAGTGAAATCATGATTGATGAGTAGTATGAGGTAAGCCAGGCTGCTAAATTAAAAGGCCTGAGAATTACATTGGCTATAAGTTGAAACAATCAAACATGATTTGGATTAGACTGGGGGTCACATTTGGTGTCATACTGACTGCCATATTCAGTAGACTTTGGCACAAACCTCAAGGTTTGACGCGCCCTCTACCGCTCGATGACATAATACTTTTTTATAGCATTGATTTCGCCTGTCGTAATTTTTCTTTTTTTATATCACAAATGGCTAGAATTCGTACTCAAAAGTACTCCAAACAGGAGATCAAACAAGCTTCTAATAAGGTTATGAAAAGTCTTAATCTTATCAACAAGCGTCCCCTCAAATTTACTCCTGCAATCACCAATTCGCTTGCGAAATCCGAGGTTTCAAAGTCGGCTGAACGTCGCCGTAAGCGTCGCCAAAAGGCTAATCTTGCAGGCCACACCATGGACTCTCTGATGGACGAAATTCAACAAGTCGAAAAGCAGATTGAACAGCCGCCCAAACACGCAGGGTACATTGACCCCCACAAAAGCCAAAAGAATAACAAAAAGGTATTTGATAACGAGGTGAACAACTATAAAAAGCAAGTTGGGCTGTCCCTAAAAGAGATCCGTGCCCAATTGCAGCAATGAATATTTATTAGTAGCTAGTTTAAGCTGTCCAATCCCTTTGACATTGTATTTAGCCCTTGGCTGGCAATTCTCCTCCTATAATTATTATATCTGCATCCCCTTTGGTTTTCCTCTCTAAGCTTACGCCCCATATCGTTGCCTCTGTCTGCCTGCTAATAACACAATCCTCCTTGATAAGCATGCAATGGGATCCCCGGAGGTACCTGCTCTCATCGGTGCTAAACCGGATCTCGGTGTTTACGAACCTAGATCCTGAGCAATTACAATTTTCCGGAACATCAATAAATGTAGCTAATCTCGAGGTAGACCCCGACCAACTGAGTTCCGGGACATTTAGCACCCACGCGGCCACAATCTGCAGCGCCACCGTCGAGCTGGGCACGATGGGCATCAAAATAGCTCTCAGGGGTGTTGCAATAGACGCGAGCCTCCAGACCTTGGCCCCTGACCTCGGGTTATCGGTGATGCTTGAACAGGTTGAGCATGAGGTGGAGACCGTTGAGCAACAACAGCCCGAAAAACAGGCGCCCGGGTTTCTTACACAGACTCTACTCTCGCAATTGCGAGTGGATCTTCATGAGCTGGAGCTGGTTTTAAGGATTGGCGATGTCGAGTTGCAAGTTGATATTGGGTCGGCCTTTTTGGAAAAAAACCGGCTGGGAATCCAGGACATCGTAATCAGCGTGGGCGCGGATATTCTTGTTCATGTGGAAAATGTATTTGTCGACTATGATTTCCCCCTTACCGCTGCCAGCGTGCGGATCGACACTGTAAAGTGCAACACTTTACCGGCGCTATCAACTATTATTCAAGTGGTTAATACCCTGGTCACAGGCTTAACTGTCAATGAGTCAAGCTCTGAGCCCCCGGGTATCTCTGAAATATCACTTTTAATTTCCCAAGCTCTATTTTCAGACTGCCCGCTAGATAGCACTGGCCAGTTTGAGCACGAAACAAAATGTCTTGCGCTGCACAACCTTGAGCTGACACCCAATAAAATAGTGCTTGGATCTGCTCAACTGCCTGGTCTGACTGTCGTGGGCCCATTAGTTGAGGTTCAATTGGGGGAATCCATCTCAATCAAGATCCCGCATCCCGTCTCGCTGGAAATCGAGTTATCGGATCTTTCGGAGATCATTTCATTCACAAAAGAGATTATGGGCGTTATTTCAATGCTCCAGCTGCCCAAAACAGAAGAGCAAGCGGCAGTAAGCATCGAACTACCCGATATCAAGTTACGAGTTTGCCAGTTTACGGTGGTGGTCATCCCGCTCGAGTTTACTCTTGAAAAGCTGGCTCTTAGCGAAATATTATTAACCTGTGGTACTGATCGTCTGGTAATCACCCACCCTGAGCTTGAAATAATTCGTAACCGGTTAAGTGTGCGGCGCATCTCGGGGCAGATATCACAAGATACACTGGAGGAAATCAAAGCTATATGTGATGGAATAGTCGAACGACCACTACGAAAGGTCGCCCCTACGGCTCACGGCTCAGAGCTGTTATCTTCATCGGATGCCTCTACTGAATCATCTTCCTCTGCATCGCAATCCCAGAGTTCACCTCTCAAACCGGCTTCTGTTCCACAGTCACCTTCATTCCGTGTCTCTATTGATTCTATTGTCTTGACTATGTTTGAGTATACACTCTCATCCACACTAATAGCCAGCTATAATGGCGAAATGTTACGAGCCAAGCTCAAACCCGAAGTGGTTTTCGATGAAAACAGGTTCACCGGAAACATTCAGCTTGTCTACTCTGATAGCCTGCTGGTATATGCTGATATTAAGACCGCTGTGTATAACCTCAAGCAACTTGAACAGGGCGATGCGCCAGTAGCGCAGTCTACCCCACGAGCCCCATTCAAATCACCGTTTCCTATTGAGGTGTGTATCAAGGGGCGAGTAGAGCTAGTAAGCCCCATCAAACGGCTTGCAATCGCTATACCGCAAGTTTTGTGCTTGAGTTTCCAGCAAGATGCCTTGAATGCACGGCTACCCCATTTATCAATTACCGCAATGGACCATGGTATAGAGATCCCATTAGTGAAGCTTGAAGAGCTCAATATGCGCGGTAATTTCACCAAGAACCAGTTTGCCACAACAGTCAAATCCATTGATGCCGGTGCATGTGCGGATTCGCTCGGTGCTTTGAAACGCGTGGTAGACTTCATTAAGCCGGCAGCGCAAGCAGTGGAATTCACTTTAGACGGTCCTGAAGGTCTTGATGTATTTGAAGGGGTTGATGATAGCGCTTTTGTGGCCAGTCCCGCCACTACCAATACCGAGGGAACTAGTCACTCTTTACAGTATGTGGAGAGTTACTACCCCACTGCCCGTGCACGAGACTCTTTGGCAACTTTTGAACAACTTAATATCACGCCACAGCCCCTGAACATCCAAGATGACTATCTCCTTGATTTGCGCAGTGCATCACCCAAATTGGCGCGTCAGTGTCAGATACGAGTCCGGGTACTGGTCAAAAGCTTCACCTTTAATCTTCATGATGGGTTCGATTTTCATGAAACACGTAAAGCACTTTTGGCAGCAGTTGATCGCGTCTCAAATATCAGTAACCGCCTAGGCGAAATGACGTTTGAAAACAACGAATCACCGATTGTTGGGGATCTGATGTTCAACTCAATCTATATAGGAGCGCGGCCTAGCACTGATAACGACTTGCAACAAGAAATCGATCGTGAGATGGGTAGCAGCTCTTTATGTCGATCTGAATCTCCAAAACTCTCGGTGCGAACCTCGAGACTTCAGGTAGAGGTCAAGAAATTTGAAGTCGAAAAGTTTGGTGATATAATGAGCGATATCAGTGTTCAGCTAGAAGAGTTTATGGTTCGTGACCTCGTGCCCAGCAGCAAGTGGAAAGCGTTAATCTCATACGACCCTAGCGTTCAGGGTACTCTCAAGGGCTCCATGCTTAGTTTTGGTCTAGAAACAGTTCATGGTGCTGATCCCGAGCTGCGTATCAAAGCCGCAGTTTGTCCATTACGCGTCCAGGTTGACCAGGATACTCTTGAGTTTGTCACGCGATTCTTTGAGTTTCAACCCGACTCGGGGTTTAGTGAAGATGAAGAAATTTCACCACAACTGTCTACTAATGCGGCGCTGTCTCCGTTTATTCAACGGTTTGAAATTTCGGATGTTCACATCTGCCTTGACTACCGCCCTAAAAAAGTTGATTATGCGGGCCTCAGAAGCGGTCATGCCGCAGAATTCATGAACCTGTTTGTTGTTGATAAATCAACAGTCGTTCTCCGGCACCTTGTGTTACACGGCATTGCTGGGTTCGCCAATCTAGGCGTCTCTCTCAATAATGTCTGGACCCCAGATGTCCGCAACAACCAGCTTGTAGCGGTTCTCAGTGGCCTTGGCCCCCTAAAGTCCATTTTCCAAGTCGCTGGTGGTATCAAGAAGTTCTTTGTGGTGCCGGTGCGCGAGTATAAACGTGAAAGTGGAGTTGCCACGGGCCTTCGCCGGGGAAGTACCTCCTTAGCCAAGAATACCGCTAATGAACTATTAAAGTTGGGCGTACGGGTGATCAATGGGCCCAAAAAACGTACTGATGAGGAAGAAAACGAGAGCGTTTTGATTGACTAGGAGGGTGTTGTCCCCCTAGCTGGTTGAGCGGGTTTAATTTCCGCTTAGGTTGAGCTGTTATTATGCGCCAACCAAAGTAGTCTGGAGTATATATGGTTATACTCTTCTACAAGCTTGGGTCGTGAATGGCTCAGCTCAGAAGCTGCTGATATTGAGTGTGTGCGACTAGGTGCTCCTGTCCATCTGAGCTTGCCTGATTGTCAGCCTTTGTATTTATTTGTTATTTATATTGCTATCTAATGTATGATATGATCTTTGGTATACACGCGTAACTGCTGGGGATCGAGTAAAACTTTGAATCTCAGCTTTCCGCATCCTCACTAATTAGCCTGCTTGCCAGTAAAATGGATGCATTTGTCCATCCAAACCCCTCTTTGAATGTTCCTTGATTGCCATATTCGGCCTCAACACCATGAGTGCACTCCACCACATCATATTTCTCGAAAATAAGCCCGCGCTCTTGCCAAACCGCATCGACCATCTTCAACCAGCTAGATGCGAGCCGTTTTGCTTCTTTCTTGAAGCCATAAGAATCCAGACCTTGCCAGGCCAATATTTGATGAGGCGCCCACCCTGCAGGAAAATCCCATTGACGATGGGTTTTCAGTGGCTCAGACACAGCCAAGCCACCCTTTTGCTCAAATAGCTCGAGTGATCGTGCGACTAGGCGCGGCGCTAGCTCTGGAGGACACACTCCTGACCATAACGCCCATAAACAAGTTGCGGATGAGAGCCGGTGTTTCTGATGAGTTTTGGTATTGTAATCATAAAACAAGGAGTTTTCATCATCCCACATATATTTGAGGATCCGTTGTTTACGGTTGCTGGCTCGGGATAGCCAGATAGAGGGGTCACCTTCCTGCAAACCCTGCTGAGCAAGAGTTTCTAGCCCGCGAGCGATATCCATCTCATACTTGTAGAGCAAACAATTCAAATCAATAGTTGCTAGATCAGCGCATACCTCATTTAGTCTTGTGCTTGTATCGTGGCCTGACTCCCGGATCCCCAAGTCGTGCAATAAGTATTCGTCGAGTTTAGGACATTTAATGCTGCCATTGTGATAGGCATTAGAAAAGTCCTCTATAGTGAGCTGGTATTCCTTTGCAAAGGGCTCTAGTACCTCATCAAAGTGTCCAGGCTCCACTTCTATGGGAATACGACCAGTGCTAGGAGGGCGATACCGAGAAAGACCAGTTTCAGGGTCATAGCGAGGCTCCGATACCCACACATTATCATATTCTTTAATTGCGTGCTCGATTCCGTGCTTTAAAATGCCAATATCCCCCGTGACATTATAGATTTGCCAGGTCATATCGCTCAGAAATGGCGGCTGCGATCTGTTCAAGTAGTATGTACGATTAGCGTTGAGGATTTTGCCATAGTGATTGATTTCAAAGCACTGATTCAAGAGCATTGCTTTGGCCAAGTCTACGCGCTTGCTTTGCAGGAGACCAAGGACAATAAAGTACGAATCCCAGCCGTACATTTCATTAAATCGGCCACCCGGAACGCAATAGGATAATGGATATCCATTTGACCACTCCAAAGACAACAAGCCTGGCTCTGGTGGCTCGTTATGCTTGGATTCGAGCACTAAAGGGTCATACACAGACACCTCAACATCTGGGAACAGCAATTGCGCGCGCTCAAGGTGCTGTTTAGGCACATAGTAGTGGAGTTTCCCGTCACTTGAGGTGACTTTAGAGTCATAAACCATTTCCTTGATGTTTGTGGAGCTTAAACGCCTCACCATACCATCCCATAGTCCATGCACATGCGTCTCGAGGTTTGTCATATAATCACTCCATGTCGTCAAAGGAACAAGTACAAGTGCTTCGAAACGATGTTTCCGAGTTGAGCGCCGAGCTGGCACCGATTTTATCGGGTTTAGATAAAAGCCAGGACCCAGAAGAGTGGGCACTGGCCACCTATGCCGCCGGCGCGCTGCTCCATGCTTTATATAAAAGTGAAGGTGAAGAATCACCCATGGAGCCTGAGCTCGCGAAAATCAAGGAACTGCTTCAAAATTTAGAGAATACTAATTAGTTAGAGGTAGGCGCCGGGGCACATGCATGCACCGCTGGCCTCACCTCAAAGCTTTGGCTGAGGTTCTTCTCTGGCTTTGTTGTGAGCGATCATCTTGTTGAAAGCATTTCTTACACTCTCAGTAATGCCTTCACGATCGGGCCTGCCGGTGGTTTTATTCATAAACACCAGAGTTTGGACACCAATGGCGCGAGCGTCATCGGTATCTTGAAAGACGCCATACTCTACCTGGACGCTGGACCCGCCTAATTTGCGGCATCCAATACCAATGGTCACTGGGTTGGGCCATCCATTAACTACATAGTTGAAATCGGCCTGAGCTTGACGCACCAGCCGCCCATACTCTGGATCATCTGGTATGACCCCATGTTCCATCATAAACATGTTCAAAGCGTTCTCAAACAAGACAAAATAGCTCGTGTTGTTGAGATGACCCCCTGATTGATCCAGCAGTCTAGTCTGGATCTCATATTTGTACAAATAGTCGTCAAGTGTGCGGTCTGACATGTGAAGCCGAGGAAGGTTGGGAGGTGATGATATAACTGTGCGTCCTTGGGAGAGCGGACGGTTAATGTCCGGGGTAGGACGCATTGTGAGGTTCAAGTTTGTTAGTTCAAAACCGTTTCATAGATTGCATAGCGCTATACTTTATGCTTCAAGTAGCTAGATGCCGGCTGCATGCCCACCTCTTCAACACTGAACCGAGGTTAGCAAACAATTGACTCCAGAACCTAATTAATTTCAATTGCACACCAATGGAATAGACCAATATACGCGTATTCCACTCTTGGATACATTATCTTGTCCCTTGCACGCTCATTGCAGTCTTCCCCCGAGCGCTTTCTCTATCCCCAGACCACCCTTACGTCACCACCCCACATGGACTTTATCAAACGGCACAAGAAAAAAGTCTTTATAACTGTAGGCAGCATTGCTGGTGCTTATATGGCCACGAATTGGCTCAAATCCAAATTCTTTGAACTCCAGGATCGAATTCTCACCGAGCGTCTCGCAAAAGAGAATCTCGAGAAACGGTTCGAACAAAACCAAAAGGACGCGACATTTACTATTCTGGCGCTGCTCCCCTCGCTGGGTCACAATATCCTCACGAAATACGACGTGGAATCAATCAGAAGGGAGCTCCAAGCACTACGCACAACGAATCTCGCCGACTCGACCACTAGCGAGCTGGCAGGCAGTGCCATTGCTGAACCAAGCTCCAACCTGGGCGAATCATATGTTGGTCAGCCAAGTAAAGTCGAACTGTGGAACCAAATCAAGATCCAGAGCATCACCAGAGCCATAACCCTCATTTATGCCAGTGCTCTGTTGGTGCTCCTTACCCGGGTTCAGCTCAACGTGCTTGGTCGTCATACCTATATTTCAAGTGTAAAAGAACTCTCGGGATCGCCAGTCTTATCCCTTGAGGACTCAGAGGTTCTCGACCACGTTAACCGTCAGTACCTTACCTTTTCATGGTGGCTCATCAACAAGGGTTGGGATTCTCTCAGCAAGCGGATCGAAGCCGCTGTAAATCTTGCTACCGAGCAAATTGATCCCAGGTCGGAGCTCAGCTTGGATCAAGTCCAGCAGCTGTTTGGAAATATCCAGTTTAATGTGGATCATCCCCGTGACTTGGAGGGATCCTCGTTTTTGAGCAACATCTTGCCCCCAAGAGAACTCGAAACTTATGTTTTAACCCAAGCTCCAGGCACAGTAGTTGCCCCGCCCCAAGTAGAAGGACAATTGCGCGAGATGCTCGATGAAACTGCCGATCTGTTGGAATCACCAAACGCCGCTCAGGTGGTGTGTAACTTGGTCCACACCGGGATCTCGGTATTTATTGACAAGCTCAAGCCATCATATCCCCAACAAGACTCCACTGCTAAACTTGCTAGCGTCCTGGCAATCGCCACTAAACAAGCTCACCAAATGGCTGCTGGTCACCCTCTCGGAAACGATTATGTCGACGCGATGGTAGAAAACCAGGAATTGGATGCTTTGTGTGCGGTTATATATACTAATTTCTAGAAACGTATCTTGAATTTTTTATTATTCTCTAATTAGGAGTGGTCACGTCAAGAGTGGTTCACGTCCCCGGCGAGCCCGAGATGTGGGAGTGTCGATAGCATCGGCGAGGAAAATTAGAGCTGGACTGCAATGCCTGAATAGTAGCAGGCAATAGAGCAGGCCAGTGCTTTGTTCTCGTCGGTAGTCAGCTTCTCGCCATTAGAATACTCTGAACGTATACTGATGAAAAGTTCCTTTCGCCATTAGGGCGAACGTAATGAAGACGCTTTCCGTCCAGATTCGCTTGCGATCAAATCATCTAAGCCAATTTTGTAGGTACTAGGGAGACGCAGGAATAGACTTGATACGATCAAGGTCGAAAGTGGATGAGCACTTGTTGCCTCCCTTGGGCTTCAGCACGAGGTAGCCACCCAGATAAAGCTCGTCTGTTTGATGAAGACTGTTTTCATTAAACACTTCTTCCGTTAGCTGCTAATGCGTAATGTACTTTTGCTTGATTTCATTACGTTTATGGGGTAAATTTCGTGCGTGCATTCATGGTGCTTAAGTACCGCATAATATATCGATCGAGGGGGTGCTGCTTGAAAACACACCAGTCGGGCGAAATCTAGCTCAGGGTGTTGCTCGTGTCTGTCGACTGTTTTCCGAGATCTGCTTGAGCTTGCTGCGACATCAAGGCAGCGGCTACAAATGCTGAAACACTGTGGCTTTGGTGCTAGTAAACCAGGGACTTTAGATGCAGTGAGATGCTCTTAGCGACACTCGCTTATCTTCCCTAGCAGATCGAAATATAAGCGTCTTGAGACATTCGAGTGACTACATTCTACAGTATCGGCCCTGCGTCTAGTATATCGCGTTCAGTGATCGCACAAGCCCCGGTCCTGCGTCGATTAATATTGGGTGTGGTAGCTGCAGCCTAATGCCTCCATCTACAAAGCCGTGACTTCAAAGCCCCTATCCTGCAGAAATCCAATTGTTATCTATCGCACCTACGAAACACTGTGGATATCTTGGTAACTTGTACCTATACATTGAGCATGGTATTGTATTGTGTGATTGGATCTAGTTTGACTTTATATAGGATCGAAAGAGGCAATTCCTTGATACTACTTGAACATATACTGGAACTCTCTTAATTGATACACAATTAATCTTGATCCTTGGCAGGCATTAGTGCCAAGAAAATAACGGCAGTGATACAGGCATGGTGGGGTGAGGATGGCGGAGCAAACCGTGAGTCATGAGTGAAGCGAATTGAATGAGTTGAGCAGGAGACCAAAAGGGAGTTCTAAAGCATAAACAGCAGATCTGTCTGAAGGTACACCGTCAGCACTTTGCAGCATGCGCCCTCGCGGAATAACCGAGTATTTGCGATATGCCGACCCAGAGCCTCAGAGTCTCAGAGGAATTAGACAAAACACGCGGCTCGCTTATGCACGCTCATGCACAGACTGCCAAGAAATCACTGGCTGCTCAACTGTGGTTGAACCAAACTGCGTATGATCGAGGTAGCCCTCGGAGGCGCACAGGGAAAGGCCCAATATCAAGTCATGTATCAATAAAAGCCTAAGGTATTATAGGGGGAAAAAACTTTTAGCGGCAGGCAGAGGTATTTGACTCCCCCCCACCACGCTCTCTCTAATCTAAAACGCTAATAGGCTGTGCCACCCACCCCCTCTTGCCCCCCTCGAAAAAAATTAGGTTGAGGCCTTGCAAAAAGCTTGGCGCTACTGCGCATGCCAAGAAAAGTGTATTAATAATATGCTCAAGATCAAAGCCGAGATAGAGACAACCGAGACAAGTGGCGACCACGATCTCATCTATGGGACCTCTAAATTCTTGCAACTGAAAGCCCTGATTCGCCGATTCCTGGCACTGATTTGATCCTCATGAGTATGTTGTCTTGTATCCATGGGGTCGCAAGATGCTGAGTCAGGTTTGCCAAGACTTGAAATGCGCCCCGAATATCAAACACAAGGATATAAAGAGGAGGTGCCAAGTCTGGAGATGGAAAGTCTACTTTTGGAAATGACAAGTTATATCCCACAGATCAGTCATGTACAAGCCGCTACACATGGATTAGCCACTCCTCCGCAGATGGACGCCAATGCCGAGACCCCCGAATCTTATCCCTCGCCCCTGGAAAACACAAGCAGTCCTGGGACTGAGCAGTCTGAGAATTCGTTGCAATGCAAGTGGAAGGATTGCACCAGAACATACACGGATAGCGAGGACCTGTACAAGCACCTTTGTGACGCTCATGTTGGCCGTAAAGCCACCAATAATCTGAGCCTGACGTGTCATTGGAGTGATTGCAAGGTGACCACAAACAAGCGCGATCACATCACGTCACATATCCGCATCCATGTGCCCCTAAAGCCGTATAAATGTGATACCTGCACCAAACAGTTTAAGCGGCCCCAGGATCTCAAAAAGCACCAGAAGATTCACGTGGACACGCGGTCTCAGAGTGTTACTCAAGGCTATGAGTACACCAGCGCGCCTCGCGGTGCCCCCGCTGGAATCGGCAGCGCATCCACTGCTTCCGGGTACTACCATTACCCGCAAAACGAGGAATCTCGTAAACGCGCGCTGGATCAGTCGCTAGGATTCTTTGAGGACGTCAAGCGCTCCAAAATCCAGCCCGCTTACTCTGAAGCCCTCGCTCACCGGTTATCTGCCATGAGCCCACTGATTTTCTCGCCTCCTCCCTCTGAGTACGATCTGGCACGGTATACCCCTTTGCGTCGTCAAGATCTGGTGGAGAACGAGTCTTATTTCGATAACTTGTGTGCCAATTTGGAGTTGAACATTCAAAATAGAGCCACCGAGTTGTATGGGTATACGCCTCAACAGCCTATGCCAATGCATCCTCAGTATCGGGGCCAGCACCAGCCTCACCAGCACCATCAGATGATGCCTCCAGCTCAAATGCAGCCACAATCACAATACCAGCCACAATATATGCCTCCTCAACCATCTCACCAACAAGCAAATTCGGCTCCCTATTATTACCCGCAAATCTCTTCTCAACAAAAGCATACTTCAATGTATCCCAAACTTCAGAGCGACTCAACTCTCAACCAGCTGAGTGCTCCTCTGGAGATGGGTAACCTAAAACGGGTCGCTGTAGGGTTCCAGCACACCTCTGAAACTGATTCCGCTGTTAATCAGGAGAAGGAAGCAGACTTTCAGGAAATGAAGAACGCGCTGCGGATCGCAAAGTCTCTTAAATCCATTGTGCACACACTGCTTGAGCGCCAGCCAGAAACCAAAGAAGCAGAACAACAAGACAAGATTGAGTATCCTTCACTTGATTGAGGTGGTACCTGGTGTGGTGTTTTTATTTAGATTTATATTTCATTATTTATTATCAGTGAACGACATGAGGGCTGCAGGTGCGGGTCAGGCTGTAGGTGTTGAGCGGATGTTTAGCTGCGCATGTTTAGCTGTGGATGTTTAGCTGCGCATGTTTAGCTGTGGATGTTTAGCTGTGGATGCTTAGCTGTGGATGTTTAGCTGCGGGTTATAAGGGCATTTATTTACGGGCCAGTCTTCTAGTAACTGACGTGTCATTGCGGGTCCCTCAGCTTCAGGTCCCTTCAGGTCCCTTTAGCTATCGAAAAATTGATTAGTCTTTACAAAACAACACAATCCATCTACGCCTTCTTCACTTTGCAACACGCTCATGATCAATTAATGCACGTTAATTGCTTTGATGCAGCTGTCCCCATAATTTCCAATTCAAGTATGCCAAATGGACCAAGCTGGCAGCAATGTGAACCGGCTTCAACAGTGCATTCAGAAACTCTTGAAGCTGTTTACTTGTTTAATTATTGATTCTCACTCTGGAAATAATTTTGAGACCAAACCTGACGGCTCTTGGCTCGATAAATGTAGATGAGTGCCTTTTATGTACAAACCGCGTTCGAATCACCTTGGCAATGACGCAGCCGCTCCAAAGGCATAAATAGCAGGATGCGTCCCCCAGATTCCTCACAGAATGAACCCTTCTACTACTTCCTCTGAAATCGCTCAAAACCTTGCCAATCTCAAACATTACGGAGGCGGAGGTGGCCTTGTGTCCGGTACCGTTAAAGATCCCAATCCTTACCCCTTTGGAGCGCTTCAATGCACTATTGCTTGAATTCATACACTTGAGTAGATTATTAGTTGGTAGATTATCAGTTTAGTACTCTGTGAGCCTGTGGTTGGGTGGGTCCCAAGGGCGGGTCCCAAAGGCGGGTCCCAAAGGCGGGTCCCAAAGGCGGGTCCTAATAGTACCAGAAGGGCGCTGTTTCAATATTGGGTGGCCAAACCTCCAGAGGTACAGTATTGAACCCTTAAAAGTTCTGGAATTACTTATTTGGAATAGATGCCGATAAGTTGAATTCTGAGCCGTGCATGCCTAACTAAGTTTTTGCTCACATCCCAAGGGCGGGTCCCTCTAAGCCCAGCGAAATAGGTCGCAACCTCTTGGGACAGCACTTTTGGTCCAGACATCTACAAATTTCCACCTTACATTCTTGACCGATAACCCATCTTCTCCACATCCCAGTTGAGTCATGAGGGCAGTAATTCAAAGAGTCAAAAGCGCTTCAGTAACCGTTGATAGCCGCATCACTGGTCAAATTGATACGGGTCTGCTTGTTCTAGTGGGAATTACACAAGAGGATACCGCAGAAGATGTCGAGAAACTGGCGACCAAAGTTGTCAACCTGCGACTATGGCCAGACGAGAAATCGCAATGGAAACGTAACGTTGGCGAGAATAAAGGCAAGGTGCTTTGTGTTTCCCAGTTCACACTGTACGCCCGAGTCCATAAGGGCACAAAGCCCGATTTCCATGCCGCTGCTGGCGGTGATTTTGCCCGGGGACTTTACGACCAAGTGAAGGAAGCAATCGCTCGTAAGATGCCCAATGGCGCTGAGGATGTGGCTGATGGAGAGTTTGGTGCAATGATGGACGTTGCTTTGGTCAATGATGGACCCGTCACCATTCAGTATGACACAAAACAAAAATCATAGGCTCAGAGCGTGGCACTCACTAGCACATGGCCACTTGGAAGGTCATTGTAGAGCAAATCAGCCGCATTTAGTGTATATAGCATGTTGGTTGGATCAGGTTCATATCGGTGGCCATCAAGTTGGCCGTATTGGCTACAAGCTAATGAAATTAAAATATAGACATAGGCAAAGCCCTGGGTTTCTAGCCAAGTTAAAAAGTACCCGATCAAGTTAGTTTATTTGCCAATTCAGGCCCTTATGCGGTAAAGCCTCGTGGGCCCAGAGATCAGCCCGACCCCTACTTTGCCTGCTTCCTCTGCTCCATGATCTTCTGAGTCAAGAGCTGTTCCACAGTTTGCAAGGATTTTACTTTTTCGTTGACCAATTTGTCTAGATCAACGAGATTTTTGTTTAGAGTTTCGACTTTTTGTTCGAAAAAAGTGCATGTGTCTTTGGTGTTTTTTTCGACAAAGTAGTCAGTTCCAACATCGACAAGAAACTTGTTGGGATCGGCTACTTTACCAGGCACATAGAGTGAAGACGTTAATGGTACCAAGATCTCTTTGCCCTCGGAGCACGATGAACTGACTTGCTTGACACTGGCAGAGCAATCGGAAAATTTGGTCTGTGCCTGCCGTAACTGGGCGAACGACTCGGTTAAATGCTCGAGTTCTTGTTGTAGATTTTCTCTAATTTGAGCCACTTGCTCGAGTGACAGCTGGCTAGCGTCCATAGGATTGATTACCTAAATTTTTGTCTTGGTTTTTGAGAGTTTACCTTCAACATGAAAAGTTTAGCTATTCCATCCACTTGTATCAGTGAAGCAACCTGTACATCACTACAACAAGCCACATTTGCGCTTTACCAAATATGTAGAGCGGCACTTTTGTACGGCGTGGATGAAATTGTAGTGTTTGAGGTCCCAGAGAAAAGTGATCAGCCACAAAAAAAGAAAATCACGTTTTTGGAGGACGAGAATGCTCCTGCAAACCGCAAAGTGTCCTGGGAAACTCGGATGGCCGCCAATTTGCTGCAGTTTTTCCTAACTCCTAAACATTTGCATAAATTGGTGTTTAATGACCTTAAACCGTTTGCATATGCTCGCAAGCTGCCCCGAGTAACCAAACAAACTAATTTGGTACCCGGTATTGCCATCAAAAAACACATTGAGAAGAAAAAGACAAAAAAGACCAAAAAAGAAAAAGCCGATGCACGGGTCACTCCATACATCAATTTTGGGTTTGACCAAGCATTTGTGGTAGAGGAGCAGGTGCCTCTTCATTCGCGCGTTGCAATTGATCTCAAAACCAAGACAATTCACAAAGATGTCAAGCTCGGGTATGCAGTAAGAGCAGTGGACCAGTTCTCCAAGGTATTCACTGAGTGCACTATTCCTGATGGCTACACTCACACGTATTACGTTGGGTGCCAGGAGTTTTACAAGAAATCAGAAGCTCATGGCCTGCCATCTGCAGTGACCGGTCCCGCGGCCGATGATTCACGGGTGTTACTGATTATTAGCGATTGGCAAAGCCTCGAGAGAAGTGTACAGGCTGATACCGAACTACAAGTGGAGCCAGCACAGTTATTTGATGGGATCGTCGAGGGACTCAATAGTGCAAGGCTCGAGGATGCCACCATGGTAGCGCTATCTACTATGTTTAAATTGAGTGGAAACTAATGGGGCAAATTTCAAGAGGGTTAGAGTTGACAAAATTAAGCTAGTTATCTGAGAGCTTGTGGATTTCATACAGCTGGAACCCTAGCTGGAACCCTGGCTGAAACTCTATGGAAACTGTGGGGAGGCCCTGGGAATTAAGGACCCCTTTTGACCCTCCTAAAACTCACCCTTACCTTACCGCTCACCCAAATTGTGGGGTGCCTCAAAGCCAATATCAGTATGTCGCGTGACATGTGGGGTGTTGGGGATGAGGGGTGTGGAGAGTCATCAAGAAAAACCCGTTACGCCTAGGCATTGGTGCGATCTTTTGCGCTCAACTTATGTTTAGTATTTAAGTCTGATTTGTATCTAATTAAACAAGCCGACTGTGTATATTTTGCGGTTATTCTTGGGGTTGCTTGGTGATTGATCTACCCTGCAAGATCCTGCAGCCAATATCTGGGGTGCATGCATCAGTCAGGTTAAAAGCCAGTGGAATCCCCCCTTCTCGAGATACAAACTACCTCCTTATCCAAATGCGCACTGTTGAATATTGTACTGCTCCCGTCCACAAACGCCGTGTATCCATCTCGGATTCCATGGCGGATGATGTACGGGAGATCCTTGGCCGTGACTTGACTGCTGATGATGTTGCCCGTGAGTTTGATCATGATCAAGATGTTCAAGAAGTTGTGTGCGAATTGATTGCCGAAGATCTCCCTGATGAACAATACCCTGGCTGGGCCATGGGGTTGGGTATCACTGAGCGCGAATGGAGTGACCACTATGAACAGGTTGAGCGCTCCATGCGCGTTCAGCGTAAATTCGCTGCCCGCAAGGCTGCTCTGAGCGCTGAGTATGCCCGGAAATTGGAGAAGCTCGAGACTCAAGAGAAACGCATGATGCCTATCTGGTCCCCCAAATCAAAACTGATTAGAGAAATCACCAGCTTGGTCTATAAAGGACTGGACCAAGATGAGATCCTCCGCCTCGATACTGCTCTTGATGACCTCAAGGATAAGATCAAGCGGTCGAGTGCTACCAACGCTCCTGTCTCGCCATTGGGATTGAACGATGAGAAGCCCAGCGCTGAGATGATTGAAGTATCCGAGGTTGAGCTCCCTGCCATGGCATTGTAGGTGTGTACCCATGGCACTGGGTGAAGGCGCACCGGGATCAATCAATCAAGAATTTTTCCTTATCAAACAACGCCTGCAATAATTTATATATATTTAAATACCGGACCTGAGAGCATTAAAACTTCTCTTGACTTCACTTGTCGCTGCTAGAGCCTTCGCTCTTTAAGCCAACTCTCGCTTCACGCCGCTACTCACGGCCCTTACCGCCGATCACCTATCACTCCTCCCAGTGCATGCATGCATGCACCTGCATTTCAGATCACAGACACCCAGACTTTAATTCCGCGTGCACCTAATAACTACGGGCGTATATCCCGCCAATATAAAAAGTAGTGCACCGGTTGATCCGTAATTCATGACGTTTTTTCCCTCTGGGTATGGCGTTTGCCGAGCTAAACGGAGAACACCGTTCCGGTGACTAAGCGGGATATGCCAAGGCTGCAGGTATATAAATACCGGGCGCTCCCCTCTAAAAGATAAGAACTTTTTGATAAGACCAGTGAACAATGTCAAATACCAGCAACCATAGCACATTTGTAAGTACATTTAGCGATTCGAAAAACACCGAAGAATCGCTCAAATACGTTCAGCACCGCGTGCAGACCGGCGCGCACACCAACGACCACATTGCCGACTTTCTCAAGAAATATGGCGATATCCAGGCGGAGTTTGCCAAGAAGATTGATCGACTCGTGCGCAGTTCGCACCCCACTTCTGCTGATTTAGGAACTTTTGAGGAATCTTTCACCACTCTGCTCCAGACCATTGCCACTCAAGGGCTGGAGGCCTATGACGTTGCGGACCTTGTGCACAAGGATTTGGAGCCTAAAGTGCGCAACAAGCAGGGCCGCAAGCAGGTCAATGAGATCCTGACCAGCCTGCACGCTGACTCCAAGAACTTGAGCCCCCACAGCTATCATACTCGTGCCGTATCGGGCATGGAGAAGCTGCAGACCATCGACGAGGAGCGTCTCACAAACCTCTCCGAGGCTGTGGGCGAACTGGGCGCTCGCTCGCAGGCCAATGCGCAGAAAGTCCAGGAGCTCTCTGCCAAACTCCACGAGAAACTCGCACATTTCACCCCCCAAACAGATATCGAGTCCTACCTCGCACAAGTTACTGCTGGTGACGTGAAATTCCCTGATTTGAGCCCTGCGCATTCCGCTGGATACAGCCCCAACGCGCTTAACCGGTACGCTTCTCCCCAACTGGTGGGGGATAATGGGCATGGAATCCGCCCTCAGGCCAGTCCTTTTGAATTAAACAATGCTGCCAAGGAGAGTAAAATCAAACGCTTTTTCACACGGGGTGATGCCAAAAGCTAATCGCACCACAGCTAATGGAGCCAATTAATATGCGATGAAGAATGAGAGCGGTTTAATTTATAGTTTGAGTAATAACAGTACGCCTAGCGGAGGCGAAGGAGTTTTCCTCTCTGATGTCAGAGGTCTCTCGTGGAGGCTCGCAAATGCCAGAGATGATGCTGCAGGCAACGCACAACTCGAGGAGATTAGTGATTTGGCTGTATTCAGTCCTTTACGCTTCATTGGGTTTAGCCAATACCGGTTCGTCAACAATTAGAGGTCATAAATCATTACAGAATATCTAGTTTTTTAAATCAAAAGGGCTGCAGCGACGAAGATAGTACCGGGGATAGCAACTACAGCGGCGTTTGCGGCGGCGGCAGAACCAGAAGCGGCGCCAGAGGCAGCACCAGAGGCAGCACCAGAACCAGAGGCGGCGGCAGAGCCAGAGGCAGCACCAGAAGCAGCACCAGAGCGAGAAGCAGAGCCAGAGGCAGCAGCGGAGCCAGAGGCAGCAGCAGAGCCAGAGGCAGCAGCGGAACCAGAAGCAGCGGACTCGGTACTATTGCTAGCAGCAGCATCAGCAGCCTCATACTCCTCAATGGCTACGTCCTCATTCTCCTCAACAGCAGTGATCTTGACCTCAACTCCATTATCGCAAGGAGCTTCAGACTGTTGGGTAAAGGCAATGTCACCGTTAGAATCAGGGCAGACCCAGAAATTGGTAGAGTTGAGGTAGCTGAGCTGATTATCAGTAATGTTCAAGCTAAACGGCTCAGCACCTTCCTCACCGACGGTAAGGTACCCATCCTCAACCGAAAGAAGGCCGCCAGCATTGAAGAAATAAGTGCCGGCCTCCTCACCTTCATCTTCCTCGAGCCAAAAGATGAGGTTGGTGCCATTAGAGGTAGTCAACACATTGTTTTCACCAATGGTGATGTTCAGTCCATTGACAGAGCCCTCGCCTTGGGTATTAAGACGGAATGGGGTGTGGGCGGCGACAAGTGAAAGTAGAGCAAAGCAGAGAGTGTTCATTGAATAGGAATTGAAGGCTTTTGCGTGCGCTTTTATACCCCACACGACAATTAGGTCTTCTGCATGCATAGGGTACCTTAATATACATATGCACCTGATGAAAATGATTTCTCGTTATGTGCAGGTGACGCGCATATGGGTGGTACGAGTGGGAACAAAATGAGGGAGCGGATGCATAATGACAGTGAAATACAGGTTCTCCAACTGCTCCGAGCGAGCATACTCGTTATTTCCGCGCTTCTTCCCTTTTTTTTCATTTTTTTTACTCCCCTATTGTATGTCTTGGCATCGCCCCAAGCAGCACCATCTGCAGCTCGAACGCACTTGTCTACATGAGGCTGACTCATTAAAGTGGAGATACTACCATGTGATGAGGGATATTTGAGGTTGAAGCGCTAGTTTGGGGAATAAATTTAGGTTGAAAAAACATGATGACCCGTTTGATGCATAATGCGAAATTTTCAGGCGCTTTCCACGAGTCGTCGGTACCACTGATGAGCTAATTGATGGATTAGATTGCAGATGTAGATGTAGCTGTGTCGCCTCCAGTTTTGAAACTTTATTTCGCCGAAAACTTCCCCGATGGCAAAGACAAAGAACTCTTCCATACTTGGGATAGTTTCAAGAATACTGGTATAGGCGATTCCTACGAAAATTAAACACTTTTTTTGTCTCACCCCCCTCACGTGGTATTTGTGGTCTGTCTGGTGAACACCAGTCTAAAACTATACTATTTCATTCTGAATCTCTAGAAAAACATAAAAGTATATCTCGAATGCAAGTTTCGGGCGCTAGTTTAGTAAAAGTTGGCAAACAAGGAAATCCCATGCGAGGAGTGCAGTAACTGAATTTGGTGGTTAATGGATCCATGAAATAATAATTCATGTAGTGTGCACCAGTCCATGCCAGACCATATTACTCAAACACGGGAATCGATAGGTTGACTGCATGACCACCTGCAGTTTTTAAAAGCACAGTTTGTCGTTTTCTAGTTATATACAGCTACATTAGACAAGTATTTTTCAATACGGGAGCCCAATGAGACAGAAAAAGTACACTATTTCAGGCTTTATAGCTGCTAATACAGCCTGTTTGCCCAACTGGACTCACTGCAGGGTCCGCAGTAAATCTTCACGTGCATCACTGTCTACAAATAATGCTTCCACCAATTGGACCAATTCCTGGCTACTAAAGTCCTCGAGCATTGAGTTGTCATACATGCCGCGGATTCCAACCAAGTTCTGGTTCAGCAACTGTTCAAGACGTTGCATCTTGATCCACGAAGGGACCTGATCATTGATATCGGTGAAAAACGCGTTCAATCCTCGCAATCCTTTGATAAATTGTGATGTGTGCTCAGCCTGGTCCTGGGTGATATCACCAAATGCAAGTGTGCTTTTCACAGTATAAACACAAATCTGCTCACATAACGTACTCAAAACATTATTGCGAACCTGGGGGCCTCCAGCACTTGCCTTTTGTGCAATTTGTTCGACTTCACGGGCCAGTTTCGAAGCAGTGCCAGCGCTTTGAGGCTGATGCAAGATTTTGTCGAGCCCCACAGAGAAATTATCTACAGCCAAGTCAAGCTGCATTGCACCAAATGATTCTAGTTTGGAATACGCTGTCGCAGAGTATGGTAATGTGTTTACCTGCGCATGTAACTCACGTGTGGCAGCATATAGCTCAATCAGGTGGTCACCGTAATACTTTGGGGCCAATGCACGGAACAAAATAAGCAAATTGTCGATTTTGGAGCCTGTTTCATCAACAAAAGTTTTGATAATAACGGCCGGTGGGTCCTCCCCACTCCCCTCGCCATCTTGTGGGTCGTCCTCCTCCTCATCATCATCTTCGCCGTCCCAGTCCCAGCTATCTGTTTGGTATTTTCCGCTCAAGGAGTTGCGTAATCGATCTAGATATACTGCTTCACGTTGTTGTCTCCAGATACTCTCAAAGTTATCTGCATAGTCGCCGAGTACGTGGCCATGGTACCACTCGACGCTTTGAATTAATTCTTCAAGCCCCTTGATACCCTGGATCTCGTTCTTGAACGCAGATATGTGCTGTTTATCGCTTGGGCTTAGCTGAGGAAGCGATTTGGCCACGAGCTGTCGCACAAATTTGTACCCCAACTGATTTGCCAAAGACTTGTAAAGAGTTCGAGGGAGGACTGAGCTCAACGCCAAGACAAAAGTTTGAACATTATAAACGAGCATTTCAACCGACTTGGTTTCTCCGAGGCCCAGGCTGGCGCTGGTATCGGTTTCACCCACATCATCAACTTTGAGATTGATGAGTTGTTCAAGGAGCAAAGAGTTGGTTTGGGCGATAAATGACTCGATAAGCTTGAGACGTGGCTCGCAGTATTGATATAACTCCCAGTTGTTGGAAAAGTCGGAAGAGACAGTAATAGTTATTGAGGTTGGGGTGGTTGTTGGGGTGATTGTTGGAGGATTGGACTTGTCGCTGGCCGCTTCACTGGTCGTTTCTTTGGCAGTGCTCTCACCAGTTCCACCCTCACTCTTTATCATCACTTGTTCCTGCCATAGGGCCGCCACCTGTTTGTAAAGTTGCTCAATAACAACATTAATTTTCTCGGAAATATCATTTACGACAATTGCTCCGGGGTTTTGCGCGCCAAAGTCCTGATTTGCGACCTTTAACTTTTCAGCTGCTTGGAACGCCGGCAACAGCTCTCCGAGTTCGACAAGGGTTTCGATCTCAATGTATGCATTTTTCAAAACCCATAGTTTATCTAAAATATCAGATTTCTGTTTTGCAGGAGGTGCAGGAACAGGCTCGTTATTGATGATTGTGTCTGCGAGCGTACTGACGAGGTTGGTGATTTCGGTATCGATTTCAGCATCAAAAGTAGGTTTACGGACTAATTGAAGCAGCTCTTGGCCGTTTTTTGCGTGTAGCATGGAGCAGTGGTTGTGGTGGTGGTAGCGGTGGTGATTGTGGTGGTGGCGTTTTGTGGTGGCGTTTTGTGACAGTGGTGGCGACAGCATGTCACATTGTGTGGAAACTTATAAGGGTCCTATGACAAGGTGCACAATGCATTCTAGATGTGACGCACCACATGGGAGAAGTGTAAAGCTCTTGCTTTCTCCATGACTCAGAAACTGGGGTACATACCCAAGCGTTAGAGCAGCATACCTGCATATCAATATATACTCTTTAGGATAGCTCTTGGCCAAGTACACTGTATTAGACTCTTGTATCTCAAACTTCCTTGGCTTTGTTGAACTCAGAGTAGACATCCCGTGAGACCAAGAGCTACTCGTTAGCAATATTATAACTGATGATATCGTGTGTGCATAATCCCACCCAAGCCCCCACCTCCCCCACCTCCACGCTTATCTCACCAACCACTCAAACCCACTCTAATTAATATGATCCCAGTGATTGATATTTCGCCATTGTTTTCCAATGATGATGCCGGTTTCAAACAAGTGAGTGACCAAATCGATAAAGCAGCCCGGGAGGTCGGGTTCTTTTATATTAAGAACCATTCCATCAGCTCAGAACGCATCGATGCCCTGAGAAAGATGGCTGAAATTTTCTTCAACCAGCCCCAAAGCGAAAAAGAGAAGATCGCCATGGGTGCAAACACCACCCGTGGGTATGGAGACGCTCAGAAAGAGCAATTGGATGCCCGCAAGCCCAATGACAACAAGGAAACGTTCAACATGGGGTTCCACCTGCCCAGCGACGACGAGGAATTGCTTGCCGGTAAACCGTTGCGGGGCCAAAATGTACACCCCGATATAGATGGGTGGGCTGAGTTGTTTGAGACTCATTACCGCGATATGCTGCAGCTTGGCAAAACACTGTTGCGGTGTTTGACCATCCACCTCGGCGTCGACCGTGACCACTTTGATGGCTCGTTTGACCGCCCTCTGAGTGTTTATCGTGTTCTCCACTACCCTGCAGTTGATTCAAAGGCTATTACTGCCGGTGCACACACCGATTATGGCTGTCTCACCTTGCTCTACCAGGATCAGGTGGGAGGACTTCAGGTAACCGATACCCAGGGCAACTGGGTGGATGCTACCCCTATCGAGGGAACATTTGTGGTAAATATCGGTGATATGCTTGCGAGATGGTCAAATGATCGGTACAAATCCACTACCCATCGGGTTTTGTCTACCCCTGGTGTTGAACGGTACTCGTTTCCGTTTTTCTTTGAACCCAACCCAGATACCAGGATCGAGTGCTTGCCTGCCTGCCAAAGTCCTAGCAACCCTGCAAAGTATCCCCCAATCAGTGCCGAGGAACACTTGTTGGAGCGGTTCCAAGCAACTTACAGCCACTTTGAAAAGTAGACCCTGGACCCTGATTATAATATCTGTGCGTGCCGAATAATCCCACAAATATTTCTGAAATCTCCACTGGTATTATAGTAGCTGAATGTATAATCAATGTCTCACCTCTCAGACTGTGCGTGTTGTTTAAGGGGTACAAGAGAACAGATGGGTGGGGGCCACAAGCATGATATACGTATACAAGATAAATTATACGCGATAGGTTTGAGTTATTTCTCGAAATCACTACTAGATGTTCCTGCGTTGTCTTGATAACGCGTTTACGACGCCATATTGACCACGCCCCATAAATAGCCCTCGATTGGCGTCTCGACCATACATGTGCATTGCGGCTGCATATGAATTTAATTAGTTAAAGTAAAAAGCGGGACCACTCCCGCTTGGTACCCAACTCTCTCCCCTCAAAAGGCCTATTGGAAAAAGTGACACATGGCACGTCAACTTGACTTGTTTGTATTTGCGCAACATCAGCTGCTGGAGCAGGATCTCAAGCAAAGCTCACAGATATCCGCAAATGGGTGGTTGAAGTTTGCGGGGATGGCGTTTGGTGGATGCGTGATTTTGACGTTTTTGGCGGTTAGAGGATTGAGAAAGCACGTAGAGGATACGAGAAAGCATACTGGATATGGTCAGGTTTAAGCTCAAGTCAAGCCATGTGACAGGTGCCAGGTGCCACCCACCTGAACTCGGTGTCTACAATCTGAACCCTGGCGTCTACCTCCTGAACCCGGTGTCTACCTCATTGGCCAACTCAATACTTTGCAGTGTAGTCTAAATTTCAGCATATAATAAGCATCTTACAGTATGTACAGCAGAATCTGTAGGACGAGAACACCTGGTTGCACTAGCTCAGTACTGTCTTGCCAAGTACTGTCCCACCACGAATTTAATCTTAAAATCACCTAAACTAATTAGAAATGCTAACAGAATAATCCTTTTCCTCCCAAGTAGACTTGTCCCAGGAACGGCCATGAATGAGTTTGAGAGTGCCCTCGCCAGCTTGGTTGGCGTAAAAAGTGAGGGTTAATTTGGAGGGACAACCTACCATGCCCTCAGGGCACTCGCTTTTGTCACGGCTAGTATCTAAATAAACAAGCTGGCTGGGAAGCTGCTGGATCATCCATTGATAGCCAGTGCTGGGGTTATCGTCAAGAGTAATGTCCACAAAATCGTTGATCTTGCCCTGAATGTCACCACAACCAGTAGCAACAGCACCAGTAGCAACCATGAGGTAAGTAAACAAGTTGAGCATTTTGTGGCGGAGGTACTCAAAACTCGAGTAGATATACAGCTTGAGTTGAGTTTACGCACAATGATTGAGTGTGCGCACAGACAACAATCTTTAGAGTTTATGAGAGGTTTGAAGCGACGCACCCAGCGGGCAAATCTAATATCACTTGGATCAAAGCTGATTTTATTTGAGATTTCGTATTAAATCAAGTATTATTTATCTGCAAGCTTAGCCCACGGCATCAAGCAGGAACCTGAACGCGCTCGTCACAACTCGGTTGGACCCTTAGTAAGCTAGCTTGATAGCCTGTCTCCACCCCCTCCAACACCCTGCTCATGTGGAGACTTCGTCAATTTGTGGATAAAGCTCAGGAGATTATCGCTCCGGAAACAACTCAAGAACAACGGCCGGAATACGGGTTCAGGGTCTTGTATGTCGAGCCGGAATCCCAGCTCTCCAAGCAGGGTCTGGAGTCATTATTTGATTACATTGTAAGCGTCAATCAGGTGCCATTACAATGTGAATACCACGGTCCAGAGCCAGTAGCGCCGATGGAGTCGTTTTATGGGATGCTGGGAACTGCGCGGGAACTCGGGATCTGGTCTGCAAAGGGAGGCACCATACGCACAGTCACGTGCACCCCAGAACCCACATCAGAAAGCTTTGGGCTCGGAATCTCGGTGAGATGGACACCCACATCAGCCGCAGATCACGTATGGCATATTCTCGATATAAATCCGGGGTCCCCTGCTGCTGAGGCCGGCCTATTAGCCCACTCGGATTACATTGTGGGGGCCCATGATGGTGTTCTTGAAGGGGGTGGGGAGTATATGCTGGGTAAAGCGGTGGCAAATGCTGCTCACCATAATCAGCCATTGATGCTATTTGTTTATAATCACGATTACGGCACTGTGAGGCCCGTGGAGATCTCCCCGAAGACTGATCCTTATGGCAACGCTTCGATGGGATGCTCGTTTGGCTATGGTTTGTTGCATAGATTACCTACAAAGTTTGCTGGCGACTTGGCTCCAGGGTCTACACTCTTTGAAGAAGAGTTTGAGCCCGTAAATACTGCCCCTCCCGTGCCTACCGCGTCTAGTGGTGGGTCCGCTGCACCGCCTGCTCCCGTTCCGGCACCCCGCAAGAAGCATCACAACAAGAATGCCGAATCTGCTGCACTCGGTGATTACTTTAATGAGCAACAAAAGATTTCTCGTGAACGGGACGGAAACAGAAAAGCAAAAGGTGAAGTTGCTCCTCCCCCTAAACGTAGCGACTAACTGATATATAATAGTGGGGGATTCGGTTAATATTGAGTTAAATTGGGGCTGCCTAAGGGGGCTCAAGAGGCGTACCTTCAGCCGTAACAGTAAAAGCGCAGCTGGCGATCACAGCTCCTACTTTAAAGCCAAAGCAATGGCAGTACGGCTGGGAATATAAGCCATCAGCGAGTTCTTGCGCCCATCCCAGTCACCAGGAGTGGTGTGGTACTCGACGCTATCATCAATGCTACCGTATCCTCTGTACTTTGGATCATCAGTGTTTAGAATAATCTTATAAGTACCAGGAGCATCAACACCAATCTTGTAATCAGTGTAGGACTTGCTTGGGTGGAAGTTAAAGATAAACAATACACCGGCACGCTCGAATGCAATCATTTTATCACCGTTATCCTTGAGAGAGATGTAAGCTTGAGGGGCCTTGAGCCAGTGATACTTGGATTCAGTATGCTGCAAAGCAGAGTCAAACTCCCACAAAAACTGGTAAAGCAGCAGGTGGTCATGGACCAAGTTGAACTGGCGACGAGCGTAATGGTAACTCTCACCATTTCCTTCACGAGGGAAATCAAGCCATTCAGGATGACCAAACTCGTTGCCTTCAAAGTTAAGGTAACCCTCACCACCAAGTGCATGAGTCAAAAAGCGGATAAGTTTGTGAAGAGCCATACCTCTACTAACCTGGAGCGTGGGCTCAGACAAAACGCTCATGTGAGTGTACATGAATTTATCAATCAACCAGAAAGCGATTGTTTTGTCGCCAACCAGTGCCTGGTCGTGAGACTCTGCGTAAGCGATCGCTAACTCACCATGGCGGCGGTTAGTCAGAATATAACAAATGTGGCCCATATCCCATTCATCATCGGTCTGCTCCTTGAGCATTTTAATCCACATATCGGGAATGGCCATTGCTAACCGGTAATCAAAACCAATACCTCCAGATTGAGTAGGCAGTCCCAGAGTTGGCATTCCGCTGACATCTTCGGCAATGGAAACGAACTTTTGGCTCAGACCCTTGATGAGGTGGTTGGCCAGAATCAAGTAATTAACTGCTTGATCATCGACATTGGGGCCAAAGTACTCGTGGTACCCGCCACTGAATCCAGTACCCAACCCATGATGAGTGTACAGCATTGAGGTAACACCATCAAATCTAAAACCATCAAACTGATAGACTTCGAGATAAAAGCGTAGATTACTCAACAAAAACCGCAGGACTTCATGGTTGCCATAGTTGAACAGCCGCGAATCCCACTGGTCATGGCTACCCTTTGGTCCCGAATGAAAGTACTGGTGATCGGTACCATCAAAGTTATTGAGACCGTCAAGGACATTCTTGGAAGCGTGGGAGTGGACAACATCCAACAGCACGGTGATACCCATAGAGTGAGCTTCATCGATGAGCTGCATGAGCTCCTCTGGGGTTCCGTATCGGGAACTGATAGCGAAAAACGAGGTGATTTGGTAGCCAAACGAGCCGTAATAAGCGTGCTCCATAATAGCCATAAGCTGCAAAGTATTATAACCAAGCTTATGGATCATTGGTAGAACGTTTTCCCGGAATTCGGTGTAGGAACCAATCTTAGGGTCAGGGGTCGAGATACCAATGTGGGCCTCGTAGACCTTGATGCCCCCCTTTGTGATATCCAGGGTAGGTCTGGGGTGCTTGAACTGATAAGGTGCAGGGGGGTCCCAGTATACAGCATCATAAATGGGTGAGGTTTTGGCATCCTGCACGACTCTGCGGGCCCATGCAGGTACTCGATCCACCTGCTCTCCGTGCGGTAAAGTGAGCACCAGCTTCACCTTTGAATTGTGACTAATTGCTCCCGCGGGCAGCTCAATCTCCCAAACACCGTAATCATTCACCTTGAGAGGGTGTTTGTGACGATCCCAGCCGTTAAAGTCGCCCATCAAGTGCGCCTCGCGAGCATTGGGTGCCCACTCACGGTATGTGATACGACCATCGCTTTGCTTGTTGAACCCGTAGAATTCGTAGCCTTTAGCGAAATTAAAGATGCCGCCTTCGGTTTTTTGTAACCTCGCAATCCAATCCTCTGCGATAGCCACCCGCCGTTGAATATCGGGGATATACGGCTCCAAATAGGGGTCCGCTTTAAGAATAGCTTGTTCAATATTTTGTTGAATAGGCATCACAATAAAGGGGGGAGGAGATAGAAAGGAGAAAGTGGGGTGGGTGACCTGATGATGGGCCCCCCCGCAATGGGGGTTGGGTGGCGTATGCATGTGGTAGAGTGGCGGGTGCAGGTCACAGATCAACTGACTAAGCGGCTTCACGACCAACAACCCCATTAATGAGTGAAATTTCTCAACCATCGACTATAGATTTACAAAATGCCACTTTAATTGCTACCAAGATCACCGAGCATTTACCACTGACAGATACAGAAAAAGAGAAACTTTTGCCTTCCATGCGGTCTTGGGACACCTACACTCTTGCTGAATTTATGGGGTGGGAGACAGATAAGTTTAAGATTTTTGGAGAGAATCCTGTTTTCCACGAGTTCAGGTTAATGGAAGATGGTTCGAGCATTTCTTTGACCACGCTGTTTTATTCCCCGGACCCACAAACCACCTATTGTATGGTCACAAACGGCAACGATAGTGGTATTTTGATGATCCATGAGCACAATGAATGGTACATGATTGCCTGCGTGGGCGTGTATGAGATAATGCCGCGACTGCACCAAATGGGGTTTTTGCCCTGGGACCAGTTTGTGGGTCGTCAACCACCTCCTGCACAAAGCCCAACAGCATACAGCGATGACGATTATTGGAACCAGTACGATAATCAAGAGCAGCAAGAGGAGCAGGATGAACAGGGACCCACAAAGAAAAGCGATACTCGGCTGTTTATGAAAAGTCACTGTCACAAGTCGGTAAAAGATTTATGGATGCTTTACCAAGATTCAGGAATATCAATTGAGCAATATGCCAATGATTTACTCGCGGTTATGCCCGGCTATCGCAGCTCAATACCCTCTTCAGGGGTACTCGGTGGGTACACTCAACGGGTAGCTCAGAATGAGCTGCAGCTTTATGAGCAGGTTGAATTGGGAATTGATGTATTTTTGGCGGATGTTGAGTTGGCACTTTTAGAGTTGGATTTTTCTATTCTAGGGAGATTAGGTAGGTAGACTTGTATATAGCTACTCAACTGGCCTCGCCACCAAGTCACGTGCCAGAAACCTTAGGTAATTTTTTTTTGAAAAATCCACTATTCTTAATGTCGAGTTTGGCTGCGCAGCTCGCAGGCATCAAAACTAATTCTAATGCCACCATTCTCGATACATCAAAACGCAAGAAGATCCATTCGGTCTCTTTGATCTTTGATCCAAAGGAAGCCGCTCAGCAGGACTTTGAGACCATTTATTATACATGCATTGACAAATTTAGAGAGATGGAGCTGCTCGATAGCAGGTACACAAAGTTTTCCAACTCTCTTTTCTCAGAAACAAGCATTCGATTCGATCGCCAGGTCCAAGATGCCGAGCATGTCGATGGTCTCAACTACACCATCAAGCAGTTTTTCATGCTCAATGCCGGGTATCTGCACTTGACTCCTGCTCTCTACTGCTTGGAATGGCTTATTCGTAGGTTTCAGGTTAATGTCCTGAACGCTGAGGACCTTTTGCTCTCGAGCCTCGCCAATTATTCGTCTGCAGAGTTTTTACGCATCCTCGAAGTGGTACCGGTACAAAGTTTGCCGCCAGTTTTCAAATGGCTCTCCACCAGTAAACAGCACATGACCAACCCTTCCCGCAATACCGTAGTTCGCGTTTTGTCCAGTGACAAAATTTTGTTTGAGCTGGTAAACAATTTTGTCGAGTTGACAATTGCCAAAAACTATGAATACAACAAGCTGATTGTGTTTTGGTCGAGCGTCTCTGTTTGGGTTATGATGGTGTACAAGGAGAAAGGTGATATCTCGGTACTGGACCTGGAGCTGCCCGTTTTGTCCAAGATGGTTGTGCAAACCACTAAACCCAACATTCAAATCGCCGCATATATGGTCTTTGTAGTGCTGTGCTCTCAATTCAGCCTTGACCAGCAGGTCACTGACGCAGCTATCGCTACCATTACTCAAACTTGGTCTCCTGCCTCACGCGTACAAGGCCTCGCGTGTATCTCTCAGCTGGTCAGGTATAGTGACGAACGTACTGAAGCATTTACCGAAAACGAGTGGACAAAAATTGCATCAATTCCTAATGTCGGGCAAGAGCTTTTAAATCTCGCAAAAACCCACAGCGTCGGTGCGTTCACTGTGCGTTACTGCGCATCGCTCCTCAAGTACGCGCCGGTTCAAATCAGCAAGCTCAAGCCACTTTTTCAGTATACAAACCTCACGAATTTCCAGCTGCAGTCTGTTTTTACCAATATCTTGGGCCACCTGCATGACCATCAGCCCAGTGACCTGGTCGAGTTTATCTTCAAGACCTGGCCCGAATTGTTTACCCAATGTGTGGAAAAGAGCGGTCTTACTCTGGACAAAATCGAAATGGCTCTCCAAACCTCTTTGTTTGGCATACAAGGCACTGTCTCTGAACCGGTAGAAGAAGAAGCCACACAGCCAACATCTGCCCCAACCGAGTCACTTGAAAAAGCATTGTCTGATCTTAAGCATTCTACTTGCGCTTCTTATTTGGATTACAGCACCTATATCTCCGAACAAGCTCGTCTCAGCCTTTGGATCCAGGCCTCGGCTGCGTACCATCAAGACCAGCTGCTCGGTATGATGCATATCGCTCCTGCTTCTGAACCCTCGTTTCTTTTAGCAGTTGCAATCTCTGCTTTCCCCATGATTGCAAGACAAAAAGCCCTCAGCGTTTTAGCCAAACGTGTCGAGGAATCCGATATGGACTATCAAGCATTATTGCCTTGTATTCTCTACTTGCTTAGTGACAAGGCAACGCGGATTCGTAAACTGGCAGTTGCAGTTCTTAAAGCAGTTTTGGAGTCTCAAAGTAAGAAATCATGGGGCCTCGATTGCGTCTACGGGGCCAGCACCGATATCAAGCCCTTGTCTCGTGCTGACCTCAAGGCTGTCTACAAGTTTTTCGAAGCTAAATCCCAAGAGTACATTCTGGATCCAGTGCAGATTTCAAAGTCTGGTGGGTCGGTACCCAAGGCCACATGGAAGACGTTCCTCATCAACCATACTTTTAGTATTGAGCTGCCCCAGGTATTTTCTTGCATCCTAGGGCTCCTGGGTGGCCATAGAGGTGTTGCTAAAGAGCTCCAGCCAGTTTTCGATGCATATATCCCTTCACGACCCGAGTGGATGAAACGCTGCGCAGAGATCCGCTTCCCTAGCAATTTGGTCGACCAAGCTATTGTTGGTGTTGTTGCCACTAATGATAAGACGGGCATCCAGTTTTTGGAGCAGGCACTGTGCTCGGGTGGTGGCTCCGAGACCCTGGCCGATTGTGCTGCTCAGCGGATCGTTCAAATTTGGTCCACTCTCAAGCCAGAAAACCAGCAGGCTTTAATTAATAAATTATTGGAGTTCATTGACGATAATTCCACCGAGTTTGATGCTAGCAACACCTTGCACGAGTTGCCACTCTCTACTGAAAATTTCGCTGATATACTCGAGCAATACAAGGGAGGTAACAGTGAAGTTGTTGATACCAAGCGCCGTCGTCGCCGGAGCTCAAATACTCAGCCAAGTACTAAGCCAAGCGAAGAGATTGAGAGCCACTTGCGTAAAGTTACAATTATGCTCGAGCTGCTGAACGAAAAGGCCGATACTCTGGAGAATCCCATGCGTATTTTCAGTGCTTTGTTTGATATTCTCAATGAATTGGTGACATTTATCAACTCCAATGTTCCTGTCCTTTATACTCAAGGGTTACTTGCAGACTGCCTCATCTCACTATTAGACAAACTCAAATTACAGAAACTCACTAAAGACGCTCTCAGCTCTATTCGAGTGGATGTTTTGGTCAACTGCGTACGCACTTCCAATAACCCCCAAAACCAAAACAAGTTTTTGTTGTTGATTGCATCCTTGGCGCCGTTTTGCCCCGACCTTGTTTTCCATGGTGTAATGCCTATTTTCACATTTATGGGCGCCAATACCGTTCGCCTCGATAACGACTACAGCGCGTACGTTATCCAGCAAACAATTTCCAAGGTTATTCCTGCGCTGGTTGAAAATGGTGACAAGACCGAGGAGATTGAAATCGCGCTGCGAAGCTTCGTGGCTGCATTCCCTCACATCCCTCGTCATCGCCGCAATAAGTTGTTTGGTGCTCTTGTCAAGACCTTGGGCCCCAGTGACTCGCTGCACAAGTTGTTGCTGCTTTTAGGCCAGAAATACGCAGAGACTCAGTCACGTAAAAAAGCGCTCGACTCAAAGGCTTTGGTTCATTTCGCTACACCCTTTTTGCGGTCATTTACCATCAGCCAACAGCTTGAAGCAGTGAGCAAGTACCTTGATTTTGTGGTCACTGGTGAGGGTCTAAAATGTGAGTTCCCAGTCCAAGAGATTGGAAATGATCTTTATGAGTTTTTGGTCCTGACTTTTGGCAATGATACCAACGTCTCAGGTACTCAGCCTCTTGCAGCCCAGATTAGTGCGGCAGAGTTGGATAACAAGGATATCTCAACATGTAGCCACATGATTGAGACTTTGCTGGGTGCAAGTGGCGATGCAACTACTAGCGGGCCTACTCTTGATGTGCTCTCGAAATGCATTGAGCTTCTCCCCATTGACAAGTTCGTCATTGTACTTGGCAACTTGGCCAACCAGGAAATTCCAGCTACCAAACAAAAGGCTCTTGAGCTGGTGGAGCGTAAGTTTGAGCTTGCCAAAGACCCCAAGGCTGCGTTTGACGCCGCTACTGTTTTGGCCCAAAACCTCCAGAAACAGGATGCTTGCCTCAAGTATCAAGTCATTGATGCTTTGGATACTATGGTTTTCAATTTCCCTCAATTCAGCCCCGAGTTCCAGCTTGAGGTTCTGAGCATCTTATGTGGGTCCGATGGCCTCCTCAGCTCCGATGTGGATATCGAGATTAGCGCTGTTAACTGTATCAACAGTTTGGCTCGTAACTTGGGAGCTCGTATCATTGGCTTTTTCCCCAAAATTTTGCCAGTGCTTTTCTCAAAGTGCCAACAAAGCTTGGCTGCCAATACTGATGCGGAGGTTGTTAACGGTAAAACGCTTCAGTACGCTACGTTCGCATTGGTGACTGGATTCATTGTTCGGATTCCTACGTTTATGCAGAGCTGTACTGCCACTGTGTTTGAACTCATTTTCAGTAGCAACATCGAGGTTGAGCCACGGGAGCAGCTTTTGAGTTTAATCGGCGAGAAAATTGACCCCACGACGGTCTTGAATGCCTATGTTGCTAGCTGGGACTATGCCCGTAGTAACATGGAGAGCATGGAGCTGTTTTTCCGTAACCTCAACCAGCTCATTGCCGCCACTCCCAAAAAACTGGTGGGTGCTCGTGCTTCCCAGCTCGTTGGGATGATGCTCAAGTGCTGGACTATGCGCTCGCAGCAAAAGTTTAGCCTCAACCAGGTCAATCAGATGGAGTCAGTGATGGTTGCTACCACTGTGCAGATTACCCTTAAACTCAATGATAAGGTGTTTAGACCCCAATTCTTGCGTATGGTGCGCTGGGCGTTTGAAGAAGATGCACAGGTGGTCATGGCCTCCAGCTTGCGTCACACTGTGTTTATGAAGTTTGCCGTCAAGTTGTTTGGACAGCTCAAATCAATTGTTACAAACTACTATGGATACATTTTGGACCATGTGTGCTCGATTTTGCAGCACCCTGACGATACGTTTAACGTGAGCCACACTCTTATCAAGCTCATTTATCAGTCATTGGTGCTCTCTTTTAGCAGCGATAATGATGATTTCTGGCAATCACCTAACCGGTTCAACAAGATTAAAACTGTTTTGATGCAGCAGCTTGAGCCATCGTCGACGTCAGACTCTATAGTCCATGGAGCCCTGCTTGTCAAGGCAATCGTAGCTTTGGCTGAAGCATCTTCTTCTCAAGAGCATCGTAAAGAGATCAACGATTCGCTTGGTCGCCTTATTGTTGCTACTAATCCATCGACCACAAAGATCTGGGCTGTGCGGGTCCTTTCCGCGTTGTACGCTAAGCTTGGCGAGGAGTGGGTCACTGGCCTGCCCCAGCTTGTTCCTCTTATTGCCGAGTTGTTGGATGATGACGATGAACAGGTTGAGAGCGAGGTTCGTAGCCAGCTGGTACCGGTCATTGAAGAGGTACTGGGGGAAAGCTTGGACCGTTATTTGAGTTAGTATGAGTTTATTTATGTTAATTATTGTTGGTTTAGCAAAAGAGGGAGATCACGTGGGACTACTGGGCGGTAGCGACACTCTCATGCACAAATCCATGACCCACATCTTTGCCACTTTTGCCACAATGCTCAGATCTTTTTCAAAAAAATTTCAAAAGCGGTTTTCAAGATCAATATATGCCACGCCCGAATTAATATCCAGACTAAACACCCTGGATCCCGAGCATATCCCCGAGGTCGTGGTTATAGGTGGTGGTCATGCCGGAACAGAGGCATCGGCGGCAAGCGCACGGATGGGCCGAAATACGTTCCTGGTAACGCCCAATAAATCAAATCTAGGTGTTTGCAGCTGCAACCCAAGCTTTGGAGGTATTGGTAAAGGTACGCTTTTACGGGAAGTGGATGCCCTCGATGGTGTCTCGGCTCGGGTGGTCGATAAGAGTGGGATATGCTACCAGATGCTGAATCGTAGCAAAGGTCCAGCGGTATGGGGTCCTCGAGCACAGATTGATCGCAAAATCTATCAGCGCGAGATGCAGCAGGAGCTAGCAAACTACAAAAACCTCACGCTAGTTGAAGATGCGGTGGAGGATATCATTATACATAACAATCAAGTCATTGGTATTGTTTTGGAATCTGAACGGATTTTGAAATGCTCAAAAGTGGTTGTTACCACTGGCACCTTTCTCTCAGCTGAGCTGCATTTGGGGCTAGAGATCCGTCCTGGCGGTAGAATAGGTGAAAAAGCAACATATGGTCTTTCAAAAACGTTCCAGGACCTGGGATTCCAGCTAGGAAGACTCAAAACTGGCACGCCTCCCCGTATTGCCAAGGATACCATCAACTATACAGGCTTGCGTGAGCAACTTCCTGAGGACCCGGCTGTTCCGTTTAGTTATCTAAACTCTGAAATTGCGCTCAAAGATTACCAGGTATCGAACTTCCTCACAAATACGACGGAAGAAACCCACGCAGTTTTGCGGGCCAATCTAGACAAGAGCGTGCATATCCGTGAGACAGTGCATGGTCCTCGCTATTGCCCATCCATCGAGTCGAAAATCATCAAGTTTAGCGATAAAAAGCACCACCAAGTATGGCTTGAACCCGAGGGGCTGGATTCGAACGTGGTGTACCCCAATGGCATCAGCGTATCAATGCCCGCAGATATCCAACTTGAGATGCTTCATACGATTCCTGGGCTTGAAAAGGCAGTCATGCTGCAGCCCGGTTACGGGGTGGAGTACGATTTTGTGAATCCACAACAGCTGAAACGGACACTTGAAACAAAAGCGGTTCGGGGTCTCTGGCTCGCGGGCCAAATTAACGGCACAACAGGCTATGAAGAAGCAGCTGCACAAGGAATTGTGGCTGGTATCAATGCTGCATTGAGCAAAGGCCAGGAATTCTTGGTGACCAGGGAGATGGGGTACATTGGTATCCTGATTGATGATCTCGTAACTGAGGGAGTAGAGGAACCGTACCGCATGTTTACTTCCCGTAGTGAGTTTCGATTCACTGTGCGCAGCGACAATGCAGATCTACGGCTCACCGAGCTGGGTCACGGAGTGGGAGTCGTGGGCACCGAAAGGTATCGGAAACTGTGCCAGGATAAGCAAGAGGCCCAGCAGGCTCGGGATATGCTGCAAGAGAAACAAACGCCAAGAGAATGGGCTAAACGCATCGGCGGCGAAGGTAGATGGAACTCCATCAGCGAGAAACGGTCGGCGCTGTTGATGCTCCAAAATAACGATGCCAATGTTCTCGAGTTCAAGCACGCAGTCCCACAATTGGCTCAGTTTAGCGATAAAGTGCTGATGGGCATCGATCTGGATGCCAAGTATGCGCCGTACATTGCGCGCGAGCGTAGCATGATTCGTGCATTCAAACAAGACGAAAAGGTCCGGATACCCGAGAACATCGATTACTGGAAAATGGAATCGCTATCCAATGAGTGCAAATCGATCCTTGACCGGGTTCGCCCCGAGACTCTAGGACAAGCAGGTAGGCTGAGAGGAATCACGCCTACTGCTTGTATTTATTTATTTGATAAAGTGAGAGACCCCAGGTACTTGAGGGTAGATACTAGAGCTGGGGTTTAAAGGTTTCTAGATCTGTGGTCTATAGTAGCTCTATGGTCCTGGCAGCCCTTGGAAATCTAAAACAATACTTTGACACAATTCGCCTATTTCCTTTGTCTTTTGCTACCTGTTTCTTTCTCCTTTTCATTGTCTCACCAAACAAGAGGTCTGGCTCGCCTGGGGTGTCCGATCTCGCAAAGGGAGCGGTTTCGCTCGATGGAGGGCTCTTTTTTCAAGTCAAGTTGGAGTAACGGGAGCGTGCCTCAACTGATCGCGTACCTCAACTAAACTAGGCTAATATCTGTATATAATTTGAACTGATCGCGTACCTCAACTAATAACCATATATAATTAAGCTGCAGGTTAGCAGGCGAGCATCAAAAAAAGGGGCTGATTCTTTTCCAACATCTGTTTTACTAAAATGCTCTCAATTTGCTCACCCGCCTTGCCCTCTTGATTTCCCAGGCAATGGTCATCTGATCGCCTAATCCCTGAGGGTGCTGCTATGCAGGGGCGAAAGGGGGAGGAGCTGTTGACAATAGTAAGCTTGGGAAGCAATGCGAGTGCCAGCTGCGTCCCAAGCAAACCTTGGAGCGATTTTTCACTCGCAATTAGAACGGTTAACCACTTTTTCGTGGAATGGTCCAGACTCCCCTATGAGTGGCAACAGCATCAATGACATAAGCACAAGGCGGAATACCCTGTCGGTCATGCAGCAAGAGCCTTACTCTGATACATTGAAAAGGGGGCAAGCGTTTACCGAGCAAAAGGTATGTACGCGGACGATGCCCCAAAATAACCTGATGGTTAAAAAATATCCGTAGAATCCCCGGTGAAATTTAACCATTGAGGCTATCCCCTTGGTGGTTGGCTGGCAATATATCTAAAAGAATACGATTGGGTCTTACATATATGCGCGTTCCACTTGTAAAGCTTTGCTTGGCATTCTTGGGGTTACGAGGGGGTGTGGGTAGGGGATGAGGCATGCATTCAGGTGGCGACAACCCTGTGGTGGGCAATTCGCGGTATGAGGCGGATATTTGTTATGAGTTGAGGTTTACTGGCGACCAGGCTATTGCGGAACGGTTTATTTTCACACTCGTTGCGCTTTATTGGCGATTTCAGGGCGTCTGTCAGTATGTCTGCAGTGACGGGTGCAGTATGCAGATAGTGGTTCGCCCGGCAGCGTAACGCAGATTATATGCGAGAATCGATGCGGAATATTACCACACGTTGATGCATAGCTTGGGAACGCAGCGTCACCCGCCGAAATTTTGCATGCGCAAGTAGCCGAAAAAACAGCACATCTGTGCCTTGCAGATTTGTTACTGGTGGTGATAGCGCAGCATATTGTTTTGATTGCCGTGGTAGTGATAGTCGGGGTTCAGAGTGCGCTGGGTATGGTGCATGGCTGCAGTTACAGTGGTCTGATGGGCGCTCAGCTGGAGCGTGGATGTCACTGCTGGGCTAGATTTGGTGGAGCTGAATGGAGCTAAAAGGGCTGGAGCAGTTGAGCCAGCTGGAGCCAGCTGAGCCAGCCGTCCAAAGCATAGAGAGAACCACAATGCAAGTCCCTTTATCACAACTCAAGTCCCATTACTGCCACCTCAAACCCACGCTCCACCCATCGTGATCTCTTGGCTCACCCTCCAGTCCCGCTTTGTCATCTGAAAAATGTTGGCTCGAGGTTTACTGAAAACAACATTTCGCAGGTACACATCTACGCTCGCTTCACTACAAACAGCAGTTTTATCAAAAGACTATGCTGGTGCGAGCGCGGCTCTCCAGCAGCTCCCTAATGATCAGGTCAAGTCGCAGGAACAGAAAAACGCTCTTGCGAGCTCTCATCGTCAGCTACTCAACCATTATAGGCAGCAAACGACGCTTGAGAATTTTGAGCAGATTGTTAAAATGGACAAGAAGGTCTACGAGTTCCGTTTGGCCCCATACACCTCCATCGTTGCCGCTCTGCGGATGGCCATTGAGCTCAATGAGCCTGAACGGGGCATCGAGCTATGGGTTTCCTACCTCGAGGCGCTGGGAAACTGTACTCTGACCCCTATTTCCGAGGTCATCTCCAAGGGTAACCACCTGCATTGCTCATTACTGGCCCTCACCTGCTACTTCAAGGCATGTGCCAACGGCAAAATCGAGGTCTCGACCACTGCTGCTTCTTCGCTGGTACCCCTGAGCCCTATTCCTGCTATTGCAAGAGCAGTGACATTGCGCCCCGACGATCTGAGTGTGCTCGAGCAGGGCCTCAAGTACCTTAGATCCCAGCGTCAGGACTTTGGCAGCCCCGAATACATCAAGCTTATTAGAATGGCCACCAATGAGGAGGTCCGCATTCTTTATGAGGAAGCTCTTGAGCGTAGAGACTCTCAAGACAAAGGAGTTGGGATCCCCCAGGAGCTTTATGCCGAGTTTATTGCCCGGTTCGGCGAGACACGCCAGACCGCCCTCGCCATTAAAGCCTGGAACGAGATGATGGGATCCGGCGTTAAACCAACCATTGTTGGATGGAACGGCCTGCTCCGTGCAATGGCTGTTTTGCCCAAAAACGCTTTGGAGAATTTTGACTCTTGCTGGGCCAAAATGCTCAAAAGCGGCTGCGAGCCCGATGCCCAGTCCTACGGCCTCAGAATCGCTTGCTTGGGACACAACAAAAAGTACGATCAGGCGCTGGAGCTGTTTAACTCGCTGCGGGCCGCTAAAAAGGCCAACACTTTGGACATTTTTGTGGTCAACAACATGCTCAACTGTTTGCTACAACAAAACCTGTTTGATTCAGCGCTCTCGCTCTTGGCATGGTCTGCGCGTAATGGAATTCCGCCCAATGTGGTCTCGTACAATAACGTGCTCGATAGGGCTCTAAGAGCCGAGGTGGATATCGCCGACAAGGTGTTTGACGAGATGCGCAACACCGGCACCAATCCAGACATTGTAACCTGGAGTCAAGCCTTGCAGCATATCTTTGAGCAAGGCCGCAAGCACAGGCGCGATGTCATGGACAGAGTGGAGAGCGTGGTGAGCGCCATTGAGGCCAGTCCCGTGACGCCGAACGCGCAGTTTTTGACCATTTTGGCCGATGGTATCTCGAAAAGCTCTAATGGTGCCGATATTGAGCGCATCCGGGCGCTTTTTGAGCGCATCAAGGCCACAAACTTGCGGATCGATATCCCCACATTTGGCGCGTTTATTGAGGCAGAGCTTTTGAACGGAAGCGTCCAGCGCGCGCTCACAATCTTTAAATCTATGAAAAACTACGGTCATCCCCCCAATGTTCCTACATACACCCAGATGATCCAGGGAGCGCTCAATCGCAACGAGCCCCAAATCGCGCTTCAGGTATGGGAGCAGCTCAACTCAAGAACAAGCCACCGCCTCAACCCTACCGTATGGACATTTATGTTTATTCTTGGTAAAGCAGAGCGGTACCAGGGATCGGCTACATTCCGGAACCTGTTTGCAAGTGCTGTTGAGAGGCTCACTCAAGACAAACAAATGGTTGATTACCGCTTGGCAGCCAAGATTCTCCGCGCCAAGCAGTTTTTGGAGGTTCCTGAGGAGCTGGTAAAACACGCCGAGTTTATTCTTGAGCGGGACCACGATGAGAAGGTGGTGGCGCAAAAGGCCAAATGGGGTTCGTCCAGACGGCGAGGGGCGAGCGTCTAGGCGAGCGTCTTAGGCTTTCGAGACGAGCTTAGCGAAAACTTACCAAAGGCGAGGCTAACGGATGGCTGCATCAAGGCGAGCTCAGGGCAGCCAGTGTTTCAACGCAGCATCCGCAGCATCCGCGATATGCTCAGCATCTACAAGATGACGCGCGTTAATCCGGCTCTACCGGAATCGCGCCAAAAAACTGAAACAAATTACATGCCAAAAATTCTCAACCTAGCCGGGTATAGCCAAGATTCTGGGCCGCTCTAACCGGTTTGATTTTGTATATAGATAAATCCAATGAGCCAACTGCTTTACAATATTTTTGATACTGGGATAGTGGCTAAATATAGATCCGAGCCACACAATACCCAAGACAATACGTAGAGTGTAAGCAAGTACACGCAGCTTGAGCGCATAATTATACGCAAACCAAACGCGCGTACCTTGGTCTGACTTAGCCAAGAATAGAACAGAGGCATGTGAAAGGGCAAACATGAGGCAGATTTGGGAGAGATCAAGGGGCAAAAGTCCATGGAATTGCAAGGGGCCTTTTCCTTATTCCTTGATGGGGTTTGGTAAAGCGGATCTACCCCTCTTTGGCCTCCCACCGTCCTCCTCCTTGGCCGGATCCATATGCACCGATCGTCAATGCATATAGACGAGCTGCCTAAACCCGAAATATAGTTGCTTGTGAGACAAACATCTCAGAAAAAGGGCTCGACAACAGCGGGCAGCGGGACAAAAGCCAAAAACAAAACCCAAACCTGTGTGGAAGAAGCCCAGCAGTGTACCCAGGATTGGATTTCATCTAGCATAACATATTTACACGTGTCAGTAAAAAGTATATTTGACTTGAGGGTTAATTACTCAAGAGGGTAATTTCTTGGCTCTGGCTATGTAACAATGGGCTACGAGATGATCTGCCTGGCTGCGATGAGTGCGGCTGTTTTCTGAGTGTGTAGCTGTTTTCTGAGCTGCTAAAGTATTTGTAGATTTAAGCCTTGTGTTGCAAATGTTGTACTCGAGCACATGCACATTACAATGAGACACCATTATTTAAAATTGAGGGTCAAACAAGGGTCGTATTCAGGACTCTTGAGGGTCAATCTGCATTTTTTATTTTCTGGAAAAACCCTCAGAAAACAGTATGATTGGATCCGGCGGTGTATACAGCTCATCTACAAATAATACCTAAATGCAAAGTCCCAAAACCGTTGTTCGGCACCCCTTGAGGCGAGATTTCGAGGAGTTAGGCGAAATTCTCGGGGGTCGGCGTGTCTACAAACTCATGGGGCAAGCGATGCAAATACCCAGCAAAGCGATGATCTTGGAGCCCAGGTGCGCTATTTTTATCCAGCAGATTCAATCTATCTTTGGGAGGGTTTCCGTCTGGGCCTAGATTCGCGCGTTTATCATAATTCCCGTTGAACCGCTACTGCAGTACCTACATAAAATGTGTATAGTAACGAGGCGCAAGACGCATATACATGCATGCGGGTGCGCTATATTGACAGAACGGTACGTGCGACTCATCGAGACTCAAGGGAGAACAAGCCGCCCCAAACCCCATTGTATTACACCCGAGAAGGCTTAAATCCATATATACGTGCAAATTACGCGTTGCCTCTGTGCGCCGCAGGTTGGAGCCTAAATAAAGCTGAGACTCTGACAGCTAAATTTAGGATCGGCCCCCCGCGTCATAATACCGCATAATAATTGTTTTTAGCCGAGATAACCGGTAAGACCCCGTTAGAGTGTCACTTTAAGCGGATATTTAGCAGGATAAAACGCATTGGAGTGTATTTATTTATGGTTTGTATGATAGCTGCGCGAGGTTAACCCACCGCGTGCACCAAAGAAGTTTCTTTTTTTCTCTTTTTTTTCTTGTGTGTGAACGGGTGTCTAGCAAGGGTAGGGGTAAAACGTGCTTTCCCATTTACGTTCTAGATTTTTTTAGACAAAAGACTAAAAGCAAGACAAACGCAGGTGGTGATTGTGGCTGAATTGCGGGCGCCGGATGATCAGCTTGAGGGTCCCCGTTGGGAGGGGTGCTAATGCTCTATGTAAAATTTGCCGAGCCGAGTCACCACAAGGCGGCAAATCTCCCGATTTAGAACTCAAAGGCTGTTTGATTACTGCAACCGTCTGCGAACGGCTCACGATCGCTAGTGGTGGGAGGAATGCACGAGCAGAGCGATTTCGTGGTAACCTGCAAACGGTAACACAGTGACGCAGTTTCAGTGCACAAGGAAGGGATAAGCTTCAAAGCGGGGTGATAGATAGCGAGGGTGGTTTAGGAGTGGATGCAATTACGCCAAAATAAAAGTAGTCATTCCAAAGGACAACGAAACAACGGGATGCAGCACAGCCTGTGCGGCCAATCGCCCCGCCAATTTCCAAGAGCTCGTGTGAATTGTGCTCCATATCATTTTTAAACTTAGCTACAGCGTAACATATTTTCGGCAGGCGATATGCCACATACTTGAAACCGAGGTAAGGGCGTGTGGGTTAGCGGATGCAAGATGGTGCGCGTGGATGTGAGCGGATACAGCGGATGCGAGCGGATGCGGGAAGCTGCAAGCGGATGCTAGCTAACAGCCAGTGCATGCATATGCGGCATGCTCTTACGTGGTCATACATATGCACTGTGTAAATTTGCTTCGGTTTTGAATGTATAAGAAGTCAAGCACCTCCTTGAAAGGGATCGATCTTTGCAAGAGTGAGACCCGGTGCGATAGCTTCTCAAGTTTCAAAGTAGGGTGATTAGAATTTATCTAGCTTGGATTTTCCCCTGAATACCTCATTGAATTCATTTGCGCCCCTTCGCCCCCTTATATGATCCAACTGCCTAAATCAGAACAACAATATCATCAACCACCACATCCTTCGTCATCTCACTACCCGAAACTGAACAATCAATATTCTTACTCAGAAGTCCCGTTTTCCGGCGGTGATATAAATATAAAACAGGAGGAATCAATGCCGAATCTTCCCAGCTTGCCGAGCATTGCTAGTTTGCTCGATAACTCGCGGCCGCAGGGGTCAGGACAGGGCCAGTCAGATCAGGGTCAGGACCAGAGTCATGGCCAGGGCCAGGGCCAGGGCCCGAGCCAGGACCAGAGCCAGAGCCAGGGCCAGAGCCAGCTCCACAACAAGAGCCAGAACCACAACCAAACCAAGACTCACAACCAGCCAACTCAATCGCCAGCTCTTAATGACCAGGACCAGCCGGCTTACCCTGGATACCCCCCTCGCCAGTCTCCTCAGAACACCCACACAGCGTCCGTGCCCCGCAAAAGCCCAAATTCAACCCCAAGCACTTCCTCGCCAGCCCCCTCAGGTGATTTTCACAGCATGCACCAGCACCAGCACCATCATCAGGGGTACATAGTACCACCTTCAGGCTCACAAATGAGTCAAGTGCACGGCCCGCAGGGAGTCTCGCAGGTTCCTCAAGGGGTTTCTGCCGTGCCTCATTCACATTCCCAGGTCCAAATGGCAGTGGCGCCACCCGCGCATCATCACCAGATGTCGTCATATGTGATGCCTCCGGGAATGGGTCACCCAGGTGCACCCCCCAGCAGTCATCCCGGCCACCAGCCACCACAGTATATGATGGACCAACAGTACTGGCAAAAGCCGCAAATGTATCCCATGTACCCGGTGATGAATGGGATGCAGCCCATGCCGCCCGTGATGCAGTACTACCCTGCAGCTTCGCCATACCGCCAACGAGGTCATTCCATGGGCCAGGAAATTAAGCGACGGACCAAGACCGGGTGCCTCACGTGCCGCAGACGCCGTATCAAGTGCGATGAGCAGCACCCCATGTGCAAAAACTGCTCCAAGTCGGAGCGGATCTGTCTTGGGTACGACCCGATCCTCATGAGCTTTTCCGTGGACAAGAATGCGAGACTCAAACAGTTGCAAACAAAGCGCAGGCGCTTTGCTCAACGCCAAAAATATGATAAAATGCGTATCATCTCGCTGGTCGAGTCTACGCCCGTGGACGCCCCGCACACCTGGGAGCAGGTGGTCGAGCTGTTTCGGTCCATCACCCCACAATTGGACGAGTTGTTTGAGACGCGGCAGTTTAGTGCCATTGCGCAGCATGTGAGCCAGCAGCTCAAGCATCAGGGGGAGTGCAAGATCGTCGGCGAGCTCGAGGTCATTCGCCAGCTGGTGGCCATTGTGTTTAGCGACCGCAACTTTGATGCCCTCAATGTCCTTGATTTCCCCGGTGCAAACCTCGAGAAGTTACGTACTACTAACGACTATACCCTTGTCCGCTCACTGGTCGAGGCGCTCACACTGGCCGATGGCAGCCTTCACACCGCCCACGTTGCCGACGAACGCATCCACGGTAAAGCGATGCTCATGAAGCAGGTGATTTTCGCAAAAGAGATCCGGTCCCCGACCCCCGTGAGCGCGGGCGAGATCCTCCACTCGGCAATGAACGCCGTAAACAACCCCCAACAAGCATGGATCACAATCAGCGATTTACTGACCCGTGGCGGCCAGGATGTCCAAGTAACTGCCCCAGTAGGCCCTCTGGGCACGCTGGTGATCATCAGTGCCGGTGAAGACGCAGCACAGCAGTTATTGTTGAAAGATTTGGATCCGTTCTCGAGAACGTTATTGGAGCTTTCTCTGGATCCTCCACAGCAAGCGTAAAGCAAATGAAACGCAGCTTTGTAGATATGTAATTTTGAATTCTCTGGATAGTGCTTGTGGTGTTCTGGCTGCCCTTTGGCCTTTTTTAATTATAGAATGTTATTTGGTCTAAAAGACTCTTTTGGTCTACGTACTGACTTGCATCCACCCTACTCGTTACCTTATCAACCATCGAAACATAGATCTGCCCCGATTCAGTGCAGGATATCTCTCGTACTTGCATTCTTTGGGTGATAAGGTTAGGTTGCGCATAACGCAGTCTGTTAAGTCACTGGGGTAAAAGCATAGATGGATCGGCGTTTAGTTGAGTAGCAATATCTAGTGCAGTAGTTAGTTGCAGGCTAGGGACCCGTGAAAACTGAATAGTTCAGATTTGTCGATCAGCCAAGAAATAAAATTTTAGTATGCATGTCGGGCGGGATAGGGGTCCTAGTTGTTGGGTTTTAGGTTTCCGTTGGTTGAATGAGTTGAGGGTGGTATTTGCGTGGCATCTAATGAGCACAGTTATAGCTTTTAGACGTCCACATGCGTCCACAGGTCCACAGTCACGTCCACAGGTCCACAGGTCCACAGGTCCACAGGCCGAAAGCCATGTCCACAGGTCCAAATGGCATCCCTCACCACCTAAAACCCAAGACCTGCGAGCTCGTCCATAATGTGGAGGTACATGGCCCCCGCATCAAAATCATGGTTGCGAGTCTTTTTCTTGTACTGACTCAAATTAATCACATCCAGGTGATCCGCACGGTCGATTGTGCCCTTGTAGTCGCCCCATTTCGAGCTCTCCACGCTCACCAGCCCATCATTGGGCCCCTCTTTTTTGTACAGCAGTTTCCAGGTTGGCAAGAGCGGTGAGGCCCACGAGGGCGTGAATTGAGCCCCGTAGCTCATGTATTTGATATCTTCCTGGTCCTTTATGGTCTCGTTGAACTGTTTCATGCGCCCAGTGGCCAGTTCAGCAAATGCGCCCATTGTACCGGGCAGTTTACTGGTAAGAGGCAACGCAAGGTCAGCCAAGTATGTTCCGTGATGAGGGGTGGCGATTGTGGTGACAGATTTGACCTGGAAGTTGGGGGTCGAGAGGCGTGCGACCATGAAGCGGGCATCGAGACCGCCCATGGAATGGCCAATGAGGTTGACCTTTTCAAACCCCGACTTTTCCGCCAGAATCATTTGCTGTAGAGCGTGCGCACGCTCCTCTATTGACCCCAGGGGAGGGACGCTGTCGCTGAGCACGCGTGCGCCGTGGTCCTGGAGCACCTGCTGAAGGCCGTTCCAGTATTGATAGACAAAATTACCTAGTTTTATCTTGTCAAAGCCGAGTAATCCATGACAAAGTACTATAGGATATTTAGTGACGCGGTATGAGTTTCTTCTAGCCTTGAATTGTGTTTGTATGAGCATGAGAGCAAGTTAGGTTGGTGTGCAAGTTAGGTTGATGTGGCAAACCGGTTGGATACGGAGAGGGAGTGGAGTGAAATGGTCGGGTACGGAGGGGGGTGTAAGATGGTTGGGTACGGAGAGGGGACACACACACCCACACACACACACCCGGTTGGATACAAACCGCAGTCAAGCAACGCAAACCGGTTGGTTACGACACACATCCGGCTGCCACGACACACCTGGCAACCAGCTGGCCCGACACTGGATCCGATCAACCTGCAACCACCTCCAATAAACTCATATATCTACTCACCTAAACTAACTTACACAGCCTTGTTCATAAACAGCGATATCTATATCCGCCACCTGAAACAGCTGCACGTTCACGTGATTAAAGGGGTCTGTCGCAGCGCGGTCTTGCACAACTTGTTGTTTTAAATAATCAAGGTTTTCTAAAAAAAGCTCGACTCCTCAAAGCCCCACGAACCTTTGAAGAAACGAAAAGAATGAAAAACTTGACTGGTTTACCGGTACCGCCGCCACATGGGCGCAGAGAGTACCAAAGCCTCCCTGGCGAGGGCAGCGGCGACGATAACTACTCGAACCCCTTTTCTGAGGGCGAGAGCCCCGGAAACGACAGCAGCAGCAGCAACCGCAGCGACAGCATCGGGTACAGCAAGAACACTTCGCGCGCAAACTCCACCCGCGCGTTTACCCCCAGCCTCCTCCCCGGAAGCGACTATGACCGCTACCCCCAGAACCTGAGCGGCACCGCCTCACGTCCGTACTCGCAGTACAGTCAGAGCACTAATGGCAGGTCGCGATCCAACTCTCTTTCGAGTTATGACCAGGAGAGCAACCCGTTTATCAACGCCGACTTTTCGCCGTTTGGGGGGTACCCGGCGAGCGATTTCCCGCTGCATATTGACGAAAAGGAAGCCGACGACTATTTGCATAATCCGGACCCGATTGCTGATGCCAAGGACCGTAAATGTTTGAACCCAGACAAGCGCGGCTGGGGCACCCTGATTGCCCTGATTGCTCTCACTGTGGGCTGCCTTTGCGTGTTTATTGTACTTCCCGTGTTGGCATTTACTGGTGTCACCTCTCACAACCCTCCCGAGCACGGTATTGCCAGGCCCGTGAACGTGAGCGAGCTCTTGTCCCCATACAAGTACGGTCTCCTGAGCGCGGTACGCACATCGCTCATTGATGACGATACCCCCGCTAGTGCCAAGACGCATAGAAGCCTCAAGGGCGAGACGTGGAACTTGGTATTCAGTGACGAGTTTGAAACCGAGGGCCGCACATTCTACGAGGGCGACGACCAGTTTTGGACCGCGGTAGATATCCACTACCAGGCCACGCAGGATCTCGAGTGGTATGACCCTGATGCTGCTACTACCAAGAACGGGTGCCTCCAATTGCGCCTCGATGCATTCAAGAACCATGACCTCAACTACCGCAGCGGTATGATGCAGAGCTGGAATAAGCTTTGCTTTACCCAGGGGTTTATTGAGATCGGCGCTCGTATGCCTGGAAACGGTACCATCCCTGGTCTGTGGCCCGGTCTGTGGACCCTGGGTAACCTCGGTCGTCCCGGTTACAAGGCCAGTACCGACGGTATTTGGCCCTACAGTTACGATTCTTGCGATGCGGGTATCACCCCCAACCAGAGCTCTGTCGATGGTATCTCTTATTTGAGTGGCCAACGCTTGCCCAACTGCGTGTGTCCCAACAGTGACCACCCCAACGGAGGAGGAATTGGCCGTGGATGCCCCGAAATCGATATCATTGAAGGAACCGTGCAGAGCGGTAATGGTATCATTTCCAACGGTCAGGTCTCGCAGTCTGTCCAGGTCGCCCCCATGGATATCTGGTACGCCACCGATTACAGCTTTATCGAGATTTATGATCACACCATCACCCAAATGAACTCATGGGCCGGTGGTCCCCTGCAGCAGGCCGCATCTGGTGTCTCAATGCTTAACAATGACTGGTACGAAAAGAGTGAGCAGATGGCTTTCCAAAACTATGGATTCGAGTACCTGAACGATGACACCGATGGATACATTGGCTGGTACGCGGGTCAACCGGTATGGACCATGTACGCGCCTGCTCTGGGCCCCAACGGTAACGTCGGCCAGCGCCTGATTTCCAAAGAGCCCATGAGCATCATCATGAACTTGGGTTTCAGTACCTCGTGGACGTACATCTCATGGCTTGACCTCGAGTTCCCGGCCACTTTTGAGATTGATTATGTGCGCATCTACCAGCCCAGCAACGCGGTCAACGTCAACTGTGATCCCAGGGATTTCCCCACCAAGCAGTATATCAAGGATCACATCAATGCATACTCCAACGTCAATTTGACCAGCTGGGCCGAAGCAGGATACGCTGTTCCCAAAAACAGATTGATGAATGGGTGTTAACTTATACGGCGGTGCACGGCACATCCCATGGTGCATCCCACTTTCATGAAATTATCTGTACTAGTTACAATTATAATATATAAAATACTGTGAAATACTCAGGCGAGCCCGGAGCAGGTTAGAAGCCAGCCAGCCTTGGGCGGACTTGTATTATCTCAATGTGGGTCCGAGTGGGTACAAACAAATGTGACCCCGTCTACACCAAGGTCATGTGGCCCATTTAGGTACCCCGATGATACCAGTTTGCATGAACCGACATGCATTAACGAGCTCGCTTAATCTAATGGTAACTAATGAGGCTTGACTAACTACGCTCCAGCCGGTCTAGAGAATCGACGCTGCCCAATTCTAGACAAAATACAATAAATACAGGATACAACCGCGCTACTTGACGCGGCCAAGAGCACCTGGGCGTCACCTGGGACTACGCCTCTGATCTCCAAGCAGAGCAGCCATAGCGAATAGTGTAAACCTAAATACAACTCAATACTTTATGCTAAAACTACTCGCCTCCAACTGGACATCTACATCCCTCAAAAGCCACAGTAATTCTGGGGCACCAGCCCCCGGGGAGTTAAAAGGGTGTTGTTGGGTCTTGGTTTCAAACATTATGGTTGAACCGGTGTCGTTTGGGCTGTCCAAAGGGCTTCAAAAGAGTTCAAGTAAAAATAATCTCGCTGCTATGGGCGGCGCCAATTATTCGGGGTCCACAGGGCTGCTAAATAAACCGAGCAAGCCAAAGGAAGGCGGCGCGCCGACGTTGCTTAAACGCAGCAGAAGTATGGGGACTTTTGGCAATTATGTGAATTTTGGGCAGCAGGCGGTGGAGGAAATCAGCGGTAAATCGTCAATAGGGGAGACTGGGGAGCTTGTAGGGCCCGCGAGTGCGACCAAGACGGAGACGGAGAGTGCGACTGCGAGCGCGAGTGCGAATGCGAGTGAACAAAACGGTGGCTCGGTTAATGTCTCGAGTAATCCAGCAAACGCCTCGAGTAATCCAGCAAACGCCTCTACCACCACCACCGCGCCCGCTCAGGCCTCACCCACCTCCCCATCCGCCTCCTCCTCCCTCGATACCCCCGAACTGGTGGACGACAACAACCTGCACCACATGCCAATGGCCCGCGTCGACTACTTTTCTCACGAGTGGAACGAGAGTGATCTCGCAGGATCATGGCGGTACATTGTGTCCCGTCGCCAGGATATGGCCAACAGCGCGCGCCTCGAGAACGCGAGCTGGCGCACATGGGCCAAGGCCAAGTATAAGCTGAAAACCGTGCGCCCCGAAACCGTCAACTGGCTCAAAGACTACGATGTGACCTGGCTGTACGGCCCATTATACCACGAGCGTAGCTCCACAGACTGGGACAAGGCGGAGCCAATAAATGCATTACCCGAGGTCGAAAAGGGCAAGAAAGCCGACAGTATCAAGAGCATTCTCAAAAAGAAAACAATTGCCGAGATCATGCTCGAGGATACCCCCGACTACCAGGGCCCCACCGACAATTACCTGCGCCATCACAATTACCGCCAGATCACCAACGATTGCACGTCCACAAACATCGCCAAGTTGGTCAATTCACAGTACTCGCAGACCACGACCCGCGTGCAAACCCCCGAGCCAGAGGACAAGCACGTCCACTTTAATGCCCGCGTGGAGCAGTGCATCTCGCTCGACCCTGAGGAGGTGCCGCACCAGCAGAGCGAATCGGAATCCGACAGCGAGAGCGAGGAAGGAGGGCTGTTTTTGGGTATCCAGCGCCAGCAATCGTCGAGCAGCTCGCTGGCCAGCACCTCCAGCTCCCGCACAATCGCCCCTTTACCGGCCACTACTCTTAATATGCCGGACGATGCCGAGGATGTCGACGAGCAGCAGCCCACACAGCATCTTGGTACTCGTAACTACGACTACAATAGTGTCTATACCGACAAAGCCCCTGCATTCAAGATTGTGGACCCCAAGGTACAGGCGGTGGAGTTGCCGCAGAGTGTTCAGTCGGTGATCAAGGGGGAGGAAACGGACTCTAAGCGTTCAGAGGCGGACTCGAAGCGTCCCTCTGTGTCGTTTGGGTGCAAATGAGCGGATCGAGCGGCAGATCGAGCGCTGAGCACGAACACATCGATCATCTCCGTTCATCTCGCTCCAAAATTAAGTTAAATGCTGTATGCGTATATATATTCTAATTTAGTGACTGAGGTTGCGAGCGGTTGTAGGAGCGCCTTGACCTACAACAACTCATTCATCGTAAACACCCGTTTTACCTCGAGACTCAGTCTCAACGTCGTATCGTCCATCGGACACTTTTGGTCCCACTGCCACAGCATCTCGGTAAACAGCTCCTCGTCATTCGAATTGATGGCAAACTGCATGCGCTCTAGAAACTGCTGCTGCTCGTGATCAACCACTTTGAACCCCATGAGGTCGCCCGAACTGGCACTGGTCAGGGCCCCGCAAAACAGCTGCTTGATGGCCACGCTCTTGTGAAGGTGCAGGTGCGACGCCATTGAGACACCAATTGCTCGGTCATATGCCAAGACGGCTTCCTCGTAGCCTTGGGGCGTACTGGACTTGCGGGCCAGCAACTCTGCGACCTCGAGGAGACACTTTGCGCCCTTTTGGAGCTGGTTTTCGGCAAAGTAAAGCGCCGACGCACGTTCCAGAGCGTCCCTCGCTCGGTCTGTTTGGCCCTGGTGCCGGTACGCTCGCGCCACGAGCCGTGAAGCCGCCGCCGTGCCACTGGCAGTCCCGCTGCCGACCCCTAGATCCATCGCAAGCTCCAGCGACTTGATTGCTTGGTCAAAGTCGCGGACTTGAAGGTACAACTCGCCCGCCTCGAGGGCGTAATCCTGCGTCTGAGCACCAGAAGAGTGCCGCAAGACCCGGACCCCGTGCATGAAGCAATCGGCGGCCCTCGCATGGTTTGACTGCGCTTTGTACAAATTCCCAGCCGTCCAATACAAATCCTGCGCTTCTTCGTTGGCTGAGGCAAACAGGTGCCCAACAAGGCTGCGTTTATACGCTTGTTTCTCCAGTTTCTCTGGATCCATGAGTCATGAGAACCGGACCGTAAACGTACCTCCCGAACTTTGGCTGGTGATTTCCAAAGTCATAGACCCCAACCCGCTCGTCTACCTCAACCTAGCGCGGGTGTGCCAGTCCGCACGACAAGTGTTTACCTGCGATCAGCTCTGGAGGTTCCTTGTGCCGGTAGATGGGCCCGAGGATGGGTTTTACAATGTTTTTGAACAACGAATCCAGCAAAAACCAGCGCATGAGGTTAATGAAATCCGTTCAAACTGGCTAGCGGTGCTCGAAGAGGGGGCCCTTTTCATACCTCAAGAACGGCCACAAAAGAGGCGAAAAGGAGTGATTGATCTGGCAGAAAGCCTTGCGGATAGCCCTGATTTGGCATTATCCCTTTGCAAACATGTTTTCACTTGCACAGGCGCGCAATTCGGGACCCAGTCTTGGAAATGCGCTCTCAAGCAAAACCCTCTGCTATTCGAGCACGCCCCCCAAGACTTTAAAGCAGATCCTAAACTGGTGCTTTTTGCGATCCAGCATGCAGGCTGTTCACCCGTTTTTCTACCCCTCGGGTCGCCCGTTTTCGAGGACCTGGCTGTCGCTAAAGCAGCTGTGGAGCATGCCCCCAACATCGTCTCCAAGATCCCTTTGGAATTCATCAGAGCCCATATGGACCTGCTGTACTGTGCGATCGAGCTGTACCCCTGGGTCATTATCCAGGACTCGCTCCAATGCTTTCGAGATGACTTTAAGGTAGCAGAGCTCACCGTTTCAAGGTCAGGACAACTGTTGGGAGTGCTCAGTGAGCGCTTGCAGAGTAAACGTGAGCTGGTCACGCTTGCAGTAGCTAACTATGGGGCCGCTCTCCAGAACGCTCCTCCCGAGCTCAGGGCGGACCGTCATGTAGTGCTCACCGCTGTTTCCAACTATGGAATGGCGTTGCGGTATGCTTCAGTGGAGCTACGAAATGACAAGCCAATTGTTTTAGCAGCGGTGAAAAATAACGGTGGTGCCCGTACGTTTGCAGGTCAAGCGCTTCAGTTTGATCGAGATATAGTTGCTGCGGCGTTAATGTCGTTACGTAGTTGATATTTATTATGGGAGCGGTGGTGGCACTGGCCATATTGTGCCGGCTACTCCAGCAACCTCAAAACCTGATCTTTTTTTTTTTTCCTCTCTCTTCTCTTTTTTGTTTTCTATTTGTCCCCGCTTACCCTAGGCTCCATCCAGTACCTCGCTTAATCCATCAACCTCAATGGATAAACTCGACAAGTTCCAGTATCAAGAGACTCTCTCGACTAATACACTCTCCAAACTAGTGCACCTCCTCGGGACAATCGACGGGGAGCCTTGTATTCTGTCTGTTTCGAGCCAGATCCCTCAGGTGCCCCTCGAGGTCGATGCCACTCATATCCTTGAGATCAATGGCCTTTACTCTTGGGGGCTTGGCCTGACCAAAAATGAGCTCCCCAAGTCGCCCAACGTCAAGATCGACTGTATATACCCCGCCACTCAGACCCACATTGACAAGTACAGGACGCAAAAGCTCAAGACAGTTGTGGAGACCCCCGAGGTGTACCAAAAGGTAGTTAAACCGTACATCAACACGATGCGTGGCGATCGGCTCGATTGGGTCAAGGCCATTCTGCATGATGGCGCCGAAGCCGACCAGGTGCTTTACAAGGACTCGCAGTTTTTGTTGCTCCCCAACCAGCGCTGGGACCGCCAGACCCTCGAGACGCTTTACTTGATGGTCCTGTTTTACGATGAGAGGCTCGCATCGATCCGTGATCTCAAAACAGAGCATCTACCACTGCTCAAGCAGGTCCAGGCCAAGGTGCTCGAAGTGTGCCATGAGCGGTGGGGGCTCGAGCCTCACCAACTGAAGCTCTATTTTCACTATCATCCAAGCTATTACCAGCTCCATATCCATGTGGCACATGTAGAGTTGCAGCAGATGGATTTCGGGCGCTCAATTCTTGTGGATAATGTGCTGGACATGATTGATGCCCGGGGTAATCTCGAAAAGAGTACTATTAGTTATGTACTTGGAGAAGCTCACAAGCTTGCCAAGTTGTTGGACTGAGTTGATGGTTAAGATTGATGATAACGGGTATAGAATATATAGTTGAATATTGAACGACTAGCTAGTATTTTGAGTCTAGACCTCCTGATCTACTGGCAAACCAGACGATAACAGGTATACAATATATAATTTAATATTGAACAACTAGCTGGTACTTTGAGTCTAGACCTCCTAACCAGGCTTGTGATTGAGGATGGCGCTTACTAACCAAGCTGGGATTACGAATGCGGATCTCCGACGGAATTCCATCAGAATACTATAGAAGGTACTGAAAAAACTCAAAGCTGCCTACGACTAGCTAGAATAGTACCATCTTATCTTTTATAGCGATAGTCACCTAAATTTTTCCCGCAATCCTGCTCAATGCATCGTAGCAAGCCTTTGTGCACTTTGTTCACGTGACCCACTATTTGTATATAAAGTGGCGAGCGCCTGTTGTCTATTCACTTACAATGGGAGCCGCCTCTAGTTCACCCCTCTCTGACACCAAGAAAGCTGAGATTGACGCCAAAATCAAGGACAGCCACGTCTTTGTTGCGTCTAAAACTTACTGCCCGTTCTGCAAGCGCGCCAAGGACGCTCTCAAGAACGCTGGCGTTGCTGATGCCGACATCATTGAGCTCGATGACGTCGAGGAGGGCAGCGCTATCCAGGCCTACCTCGCCGAGGTCTCTGGCCAGCGCACTGTCCCCAACATCTGGATCAATGGCAAGCACATTGGTGGCTGCGACGACCTCATGAGCTTGCAGAGCTCTGGAAAGCTCAAGTCTATTCTTTAAATATCTGGGCGATTTCGACTGAGAAATTTCATTGAGCTGCAAGAACGTCCAGCCCTACAACTTGAGTAACCCGAATAGATAATTTACTTAGACAATCCAAGATGTAAAGTCGGTGATATTCAGCAAAAGCTCTAAACTAGTGTGTCCTAATACTCAATTACCAGCTGGCGATATCCTCACAGTTGATATTGCTCCTGGGTTGGTCCCATAACACTGATTGAGATGCCCACTCAGCCTAGTGACGGTATCGAGAGTGCACCAACTGCCCTAGCATGAACCACTCGTCGGTACCAGGCGTCGAGAGGCCATGGCTACAGTAATTCTCTCAGCCCATTCCTCCTCTGTCCGCTAACGATCGCCAATGGTCGCCTGCGGTCACCCATTCATCTAGCCTCAGCGCATGCGGGCCCATGCATGCTGTGCATAATTCATGCATATGTAATAAAACATCTACAATGTAACATTTACCCAACGCTTACTCGTACCTACCAGACTCATCAACATTAGTCTCGTACAGACACAATGGTCTCAACTATCAAATGTATTACCCCATTCAAGGACCCTGGTCCTCCAGAACCTCGTCACGTGATCACCCTGCCATTATAAAGAAATTTATTTCTCATCAATAAAAAAAACCTTGAAATGGGAAAAGCACAAAAATACAAAAAGCCCGAGCCCGTGGAGCCCGTGGAGGAGCTCAATCCAAGCGATTTCGCTTCTACCGATGAAGAGTTTGGTGGTTTTGAGAGCAGCTCTGATTCCGATAGCGATGAAGACCAGGTACAAGAGGAGATCGAGGCTGTAAAGCCCAGCAAAAAGTCCAAGAAATCCAAGGACGCTCAGCCAGAGCAAGCAAAGGAAAAGGCACAGACCGGTGTTGTGTATGTCGGCCGTATCCCTCACGGTTTTGACGAAAAGGGAATGCGTAAATATTTTTCTCAATTTGGAGATATCTTGAATCTGCGTATCTCCCGCAACAAGCGTACAGGATCCAGTAAGCATTACGGGTTTGTAGAGTTTGAGACCCCCGAGATTGCTGATATCGTCTGTGATACCATGGATGGGTACCTACTGTTTGGTCACGTCCTCAAGGTAAAGCGTGTGGAAGCCGCCAACATCCAGGAAAACATCTGGGCCGGCTCCAATAAAAAATACCAAGCTATCCCTTGGTCACAGATTGGCAAGCGTCGCTATGACCGTAAGCACAGTCGTGAGTGGTGGGAGGAGCATCAAAAAGCTGCTCTTGCCCGTAAATTGCAGCGGTCCAAGAATTTGAAGAAGCTTGGAATTGATTATACTTATTAATATGTAATTTAACTTTGACCCTTGAAGACGAGCACAAGACCAGCTGATGATAGCTGTCATTACGGCTAACCGTGAAGGCTAGCACAGGCTTAACCGTGATTTGGTTCTATTCAAAAGCTACGCTCGAAGGTGAGGGCGTGGCTCATTCCTCTGCGCTCGTTAATCCATGTCTGATACCTAAAGCTGGCTCGCCTAATTCGTAGCATTGTCTCGGGTACCTGAAGAAGCTTGTAACCTTTGAAGATTCAGTGAGCAACCTCTCCTCATACCTAATTTTGGGATACAGGCTGTGCAATCTCTACAAGTCTCATTGGGTTTCCAGGTGGCCATACCCCCAGTGACCCATATTCTAGTTTGGACATGACGGGTAACCGGTTCATATAACACTTATACGATCCTAGAGTACTCCTCAACTATATTACAGTACTATACATCTCTACGCTGATACCTTGATATCATCCAATGGCCCACCCCGGTACACGCTGCAATTGCACTCCAGAGCCGTCTTGACCCGCAAGTCAGATGATTTGCGCACACGTAATGCTCCCAAATTTGAGCCAAAAATTACAAAGCCCCTCTTGCTTCCTCCACCACCCGTGTTTGCGAAAATTGAAGGCCAACATTTAAAGGACCAAAAAAGGAAAAAGAAAACGTGCAGTACCTTCCGTTCTCGCGTCGTCTCCGACCGCAATACTGAATAAGGCTCTAGAGGGCTTAAATATGGCTGATCGGACGGGAAGCCTTTTGTTCCAACTCTGATTTGACCGCACGCGACAGTTTTCACGAGAACTCAACAGATGTACTCGCCTATGCAAAATTGTGGCGAATTTACTCGCCGAATATGGGCTCTACACGACTTTTAATAGTTTTATATGAATCTTTGGCGGAAGCGGCGACGGCTGGTGCAGTTTGTTGCCGCGTAACCGCAGAATTTTCGTTTCCAGGGCACTGATATTGGAGCTTTTATAGCAGCATATATAGCTATTTCGACTTGGCTACTCATTGTATTTTACTATTAATGGATAAAGGTAACCCCCCTACCCTTTACAGAATTCCAGATAAACCTTGATTTTCGTCGCTGAGTCCCGCACTGGCCTGGGTAAAATTGAGGAGGCTGACGCGTTCAAAGCCTGGAAATTAAACTCTAATTAGACTACATCAATGAGATAACCCCATCTTCATGGTTGATGGGAATATTCTCCAACGTTTCTCTAAAATCCATTTGGGTTACATCAATCTTACTTGCCATTGTATGGATGCCTGTTTTAAACCAATTGCTCTGGGTAATTCCTGGCCTGGTGAGCTATAGATTGGGTATAGCTGAGGGACCGTCTGGTGGTGCAAAGTTCGGGTACATCAGTCGTGGTGGGTTCAGTGCGCGTATTGTAGAAATACAAAATGGATGCAGCATTAATCCGAAAGATCCACCCGAGTGTGCAGAGTCGATTATTTTGGTTGAACAAGGAAACTGCACAATAAGGGGACTCGTATCAATGTATGAGCTATTAGGGGCCAAGGGGGTTGTGATAGCGAGTGAAAAGCTTGTGGATGAGACTCAGATATACAGTAATAGTCACCATACAGTGAGTATCCCTTCAGTATGAGTTGGGCAAGTGGTGGCCGAGCAAATCCGAGCTAAAGGAACTGTTCAGTTTATGCCGATCATGGACTATGGACCCAGTTTGTCAGTATCCGTGGTTTTTACTGTTATGATTATCGTATTTATGGTAGGCATGTGGGGTGGATACGGTACCCAGGCTCAGAGCCAAGAGCTCAAGAGTGTTCCTAGCAGCCTGAAGTCAAGATGGAGAAACAAATCAAAGAATCAATATATGAAGCTTGGTGAGGTTTAGATAGAATAATACTTGTGAGCAGTATGCTCTCCTTGAGTTCAACGGATAGACCTACCAGAAGCTCTGATCAATCTTGGTTGAGACAATAGCTGAGAGATCGAGTAGAGTAGAATAGATCATAGTCATTCGCAGTATAGTTTATTAATAGGCCTCTGGTCTTCTAAAACATTCAATCCTGCTTCATTAGACCTAAACATGTCATGGGGTGTATCTGATCCTCAATAGAGAATCAAGAGACCGTCATCAGGTAGAAGTGTATAAAGCATAGCCTCATTGTGACCAATAGCCAGCTATGCCGCGTCCAGCTAGCCCATCCGGCACCGCCTGGCACAGTCACCACTGGTCCTGGCTACTTCATTAATAAACTATTAATTCTAATTAGATCTTTTTAACCTCCTTGGCAACCTCCTCAACGGCGCTACCTTCGGTCAATGCACGGGTCTCCTGCAACTGCTTGAACATTTTGAGAGCATCCTCGAGAGAAACGGTCTCGCCCTTGCTCTGTTTAGACTGGTCGTCACGTCTACGGATATTGACGCTGCGAGTATTTTGCTCCTCCTCTCCGACAATGAGAATGTAATTGTACTGACTGAGCTGAGCCTGACGAATCTTCTTTTGCAGGGTGTTGGGGCCCAAGTCCACGTCAGTAAAGAAACCAGCCTTGAAGAAATAGTCGCGGACTTCCTGGGCATAGTCGTAGTATCTGGGGCCGATACCGATGACCATGATTTGACGAGGCGAGAGCCAGAAGGGCCACTTTCCGAAAAAGTGCTCGGCAAGAATACCAATCATGCGCTCAAACGAGCCGTAGATGGCACGGTGGATCATGACTGGGCGCTGGTAACGTCCCTCGTTTTCGCCCTCGTGAGCGGCATCCTGGAACTTGAGCTCAAACCGGTTGGGCAACTGGAAATCAAGCTGGATGGTGGCGCACTGGTGCCAGCGGTTGAGGGCATCAGAGATCATGATATCGATCTTGGGGCCGTAAAAGGCACCGTCGCCGGGATTGAGCTCCCACTTGGCTCCCCAGCCGTCGAGGGCCTCGCGCAGCATATCCTCGGCGCTGTTCCAGGTTTCGAGCTCACCCAAGTACTTGTCGGGACGGGTAGAGAGCTCCATCTTGAACTTGAAGCCCAGGACACCATACACCTGGTTGAGGAAATCAAAGACACCGGTAATCTCGTCCTTGATCTGGTTTTGAGCGCAGAAAATGTGGGCATCATCCTGCTGGAAACGGCGAACGCGGGTGAGACCAGTCAAAGCGCCACTAAACTCGTTACGGTGCAAAACACCGAAATCAGCGACCCTCCAGGGTAACTCGCGGTAAGAGCGGTCGCGCGATTTGAATACAAGACAATGGCCGGGACAGTTCATGGGTTTGAGGCCGAACCGCTCCTTTTCAACATCAAACGTAAACATGTTGTCCTTGTAATTGGCCCAGTGGCCCGAGGTCTCCCAGAGCTTGGAGTTGTACATATTGGGGGTGATGACCTCCTCATATCCACGCTTGCGGTACTCTTCCTTGAGGAACTTCATCATTGCGTCGTAGATACGGGCACCGTGGGGCAGCCAGAACGCACTGCCGGGGCTCATTTCGTGGAAGAAAAAGAGTTCCTGGTCCTTGCCGATCTTGCGGTGATCACGCAGCGCAGCCTCCTCGAGGAATTTGAGGTGCGAGTCCATTAGCTTCTTATCGGGGAAAGAAACGCCGTAAAGACGCTGGAGAGAGTCGTTGGCGGCGTCACCGAGGAAGTAAGAGGACGAGTTCTTGAGCAACTTGAAGCTCTTGATGCGACCGGTATGAGGGATATGAGGGCCACGGCAGAAATCAATTAGATCGCCGCACCGGTAAACAGTGGAAGAAGTGCCGTCGGGCACCTTGGAGTCGATGATCTGGGCCTTGTGCTTGTTGTAAGCAAACATCTTGAGGAGCTCCTGTTTGGTCATCACCAAACGCTCAAACTTTTGCTTTTCCTTGATGACCTTCTTGACGACGCCCTCGACGGGCTGGAAATCGGCGGCCTGGATGGCGGTTTTGCCCTCGTCGATGCTCATTTCGTAAAAGAAGCCGTCGGTGGTGGGCGGGCCGACGCACAAGTGCGCACCGTAATGACATTCACACGCCTCGCCGAGCACGTGGGCAGAAGAGTGCCAAAACACCTGCTTTCCGTCATCGTCATCAAAGCTCAGCACGGTAAACTCGCTGTCCTTCTCGAACGGGCGGCCCACATCCCACATCTCGCCGTTCACCTTGGCAACAACGATGCTGTCGAGCTCGAGACCAAGCTCCTTGGCGGCAAGGATGGGCGTGGTCTCCCAGGACTTGCCCTCAATGGACTTGCCCGACTTGAGCTCGGTGATCTTGATGGTCTCGCGCGGCTTGGCGGCAATCTCAGCCTGCTGCTTTTGATAGAGCTCAGTAAAGTAAGCGTGACGGTCGTCGATAAACGAGAATTTGGGCTCACTTGGATGCAGTGGCATTATGAAAAGACTTGAGGCTGACAAAGGATTAAGAGGGTGGGGTTAGGGTGGGACCAGATTTGGAGGGCCCTGAAATAGAGTGTAATTGCTAGTGGATTGCTGGTTAGGTATCAGCGCAAGTTGAGCTACCTGAAAGTTTTTAATTGTGGAAATTCGTGCACTCGAATCAGCATGTTCAATGACTAAATGGACTTGTGTCATCTAATTAGCCAGCATGAACGAGAATTTCCAACTACTCACTCAATAAATCAATAAACTATCTACATATAGTGTGCTGGGTCATGATTAGAGTCATGGGTGGTGTCTATGATTGTGTTTATGGCTGTGTTTGTAGGACCCACCACTGGCCCCGCGGACCCACATTGCCCGCCCCACCCTACAAACTCGTAAGCAACGACCGGAGAAACGGCTGCTTTTCCATTTCATCCCTCTCACTGGCGACCAGCTCACGCAGCTTCTTGATGGCCGCCTCGGGCTCCTCTATTGGCCCCGGGAACTCGGCCTCCCACCGCTTCAACACCTTTTGAAGCATCTCATTGCCGCCCTTGACATCTCTCTCGGAAACCTCTTCATTGTCCAGGTCTTCAAGCTCCTGCGCTTTACGTTTGGCCATTCGTACAACTTTATCGGGGAAGTTCACAACCTCAGCGACGTGTATACCAAACGATTTGTCGCTGATTCCCGGCGCAACACGGTACAAGAGCGTGATATCAGAGCTGTCGCCTCCGCTCGTGGTATCGGCAACAACATGCAAATTCAATGCCTGGGGGTACAGGTTTGCTAGCGCCGTGAGCTCGTGGAAATGGGTAGCAAACATGCTAAACGCGCCAATTTGCTGGATAATATGCTGGGAAATGGCCCATGCGAGTCCGAACCCGTCATAAGTGGAGGTACCACGGCCCAACTCGTCAATCACAATGAGGCTGTCTTTGGTGGCCGTTTTGAGAATCGAGGCGGTTTCCAGCATTTCAGCCATAAAGGTGGAGATTCCCTTGAGCTGCGAATCGCCCGCACCTACTCGCGCCAAAATACAGTCGAAAATACTGATATCAGCGGCGTCACACGGCACAAAGCATCCGACCTGGGCCATCAGCGCAATGACGCCCACCTGGCGGATAAATGTGGATTTGCCGCCCATATTGGGGCCGGTTATAATCAAAAACTCGCTCTCGCCCCGCTTCATCTCCACGTCATTGGGAATAAACTGGATATTGTCTTGAGCCTCCATGCACGGATGGCGCGCCGCTTTCAGGGTCGTGTTGCCGCCCTTGTTGACTGTGGGGCGAACATATGGGATAGGCGCGAAACTCGAGGCCTCGGCAAACGCGCAAAGCACGTCCAAGTGCGACAACGTCTCCCCCAACGGGTTGAGGACCACCAAATAAGTGCTCGCGATATTCACGATTTCAGTCACAATGGTGGCCTGTGTCTTGGCGTAAGATGCTTCAATCTCGGTAAACTCTGTATTTAGCTTCTTGAGCGCGGTTGTGGTAAAGTAGATACCGGCCTTGAGGGTACTCAGCTCAATGTACCCCTTGTGGTCGCGCAGAACGCTCGCCTCGTTGCGGGTGAGGCGGAAACACCAGCCGTAATTCTGGGAATTGTCGAGCTTGAGCTTCTTGTCGGGCTCGAGACCCAAAATCTCGCTATGTTCGAGATGATACTCCTTGAGCTTCTCTTGGATCGTTTGTTTTTGGGTATCGAGGGCCACAAGTCGCTCGTCGAAATCTGCTCTGATTTTGAAATCACGCTCCCCACTCAGATCGACCGTGGTCTCCACCAATTCCACCAATTTGGCAAGCTCCTGGCTCGATTTGGCAATGGACGCACTGGTTTTCTCTAAAGCCTCGAGACTGCTCAGATGGTCCACAAACTCCGGCAACCGGATCGCCAGCTGGTAGATACGCACCACATCATCAAGTCTTGCGTTTCTTTTGAGAAATTTGCGCACAATCTTGGTCATATCGGGAACAACCGAGAAACTTGTTCTCAGGGCCTGGCGGACGCCGGGGGAGTTTACTAGCGCTTCGACCTGGTCGAGACGGGTATTGATATCTTTGGCATCAAGAAGCGGTTGTTTTAGCCATTTCGCTAATAATCGGGACCCGGAAACAGTGCAGCATCGGTTAAGCAGCCCAAAGACCGACTGCGACTTGGACTGGTCACGAGCCGATGGCAATATGTTAAGGGCCTTGAGAGCGGCCGAGTCGAGTCTCATGTACTGGCTGAGATCATGTTTAACGATCTTAACGCTCGTGATCTGCAGGTTTTTCGCTAAAGCACTGGCACACGCACAGGCGAGGGGTCTGCTGAGCTCTGCGGCCAGCTGCTGCTCGCTCAAACCGCTCAACCGGACGATCTCGTCTTTTGAGTTGGACTTGAAATCCGATTTGTTGATAACGGTGGTAGAGATATTGGCCCGAGACGCAAGCGACCGCACCTGGTCATCTTCCTGGACCAACAATTCACGGATTCCGAGCTGGATGATAAACGCCTCGAGGTTTCCGAGCACCTCGTTATCCTCAAACTCGCACAGTCCCATGGTCTTGTTGAGGCTATCGCTGAACGCGACCCCCACCATCACTCCCGTACCGGTCCGCTTGACTTGTACTGCGGCCACAAGAGGCACCTCAACGTTATCTTCGCCCAGCAATTCCTCGATTTCAATGATGGAGCCTGGCGAGGCAGCGCGCGATTTCCGAAATTTCCTGTCGACCAGACTGTAAATCTCGATCTTGAGGCCTTGCTCGATAGCTCCTCGCAGTAGACTAGCCAACAAGTTGCGGTTTACCGTGGCTATCGGGGTAGTCTGATCGCTTGCTTTGCGGGTAACCGACTCGCTGCGGTACGCAATAGAAGCTACTTTACGCGCATCGGCCCCGAAAGCGCTATAATCAAATGTATCGGTTCCCCGCTCGTATAGTCGGAGGGTATCTGTGAAACCCGCGAGGGTTTTGTAATGCGCGATTGCTGTAGAATCGTCTTTACCGCTCATGGGTGATAAATCAGACGCGTTTGGTCTTAATTACGCGTTGGGTGGGGTGTTATGCGCATCGCCACATCTATACCGTACGTATGCATATGGCCACAACTCTGCGTCATGAGCATCACTCGTCAGAATCGTCACTCACGGTGAGCTAGCTGATAAGTGGTATTACGCAACTAATTCGTGCCTCACACCTAATCTATTGGTCAGCTTCAATCCAATCTATCGGTCGACTCTACTCCTTTGTGAGGACAAATAGCCTAGGACCCACATAACGTATAACGCGAGGTATAAACAACTAGACAGATACTCGAAATAATTCGGTCGGGTCCACAGCACACTACTCATCAGCTCCAACCTTAATCAAGCTAACTTGGCTACATCACCGCCACCCCCACACATTGCTGCTTACTCACCCACATCCATGTCCTGGAAAGGTATCCAAAAAGGCATCTCGCGTACGCCCCAGAACCTCAAACAGAGGTTCAATATGGGTACGGTGACCAAGGATCCAATGTACATTGATGCTGAGCGGCGGTTCAACGCGATCGAGGCTCAGACCAAGAAGCTGCACGAGGAGGCAAAGCGGTACTACCAGGCCATTAGCGGGATGTTACAGCACCAGTACGACTTTAGTACTGCGATTGAGCAAATCTTCAAACCCATCAGTGGCGCCATGAGCGATCCCGACAGCACCAAGCCGGAAGGTAATCCCGAAGGCATCGAGGCCTGTGAACAGTACCGGGACCTCGTAAATGAGCTACAGTCGAGCATCAAGCCCGAGTTGGAGCTGATCCAGTCCAAGATTTTGAGCCCCGCCGACGAATTGCTGGTGATTATCCGCAGTATCCGCAAAATGATGACCAAACGCGACCACAAGCAGCTCGACCTCGACCGGCGCAATGCCACCCTCAAAAAGTACCAGGACAAGAAGGAACGGACTGTCAAGGAGGAGGAGAAGCTGTACAAGGCCGAGAACGACGTCGAGATGGCCAGCGAGGAGTTTAGGTACTACAACGAGCTGCTCAAGGACGAGCTACCGAAGCTGTTTCGCCTCGAGGGTAATTTTATCAAGCCGCTTTTTGAGTCCCTCTACTATATGCAGCTCAATATCTTTTACACTCTTTTCATGCACATGGAGGAGATGAAGATCCCGTACTTTACCCTGACCCAGGACATTGTCCAGCAGTTTGAGCTCAAACGCGGCGATATCAAGGAAAAGACCGAGGAGATTGGTATTACGCATTTCAAGATGGGCCTTGCCAAGAAGAAGCTCGATATGACCAAGAAACGCTTCGGCAAGGGCGAGGAAGCGGCGGGCGAGGCCGCAGCAGGAGCCGCAGGAGCAAAAGATCAGCTGCCATCGTATCCTGGCCAAGCCCAGCCCCAATATTATGATGCTAATGGCCAACCTATTTATGCTCAGCCTCAGTACGATGCCAATGGTCAACCGATAGCGTATGGTGTTCCAGCTGGTGCTCCTGGTGTTGCGCCTGGTTTTGCTCCGGCTGCTGCTCCAGCTGGTTATGGAGCTCCGGCTGCCCCTGCTGGTGTCCCCGCTGCTACTCCTGCTTATGCAGCTCCAGCTGCCCACACTGCCCCCGCCGCTCACACTTATCCAAACGAAAAACAGGTCTATGTGGCACCCCCTGCCGCCGCTCCTGCTCCTGCTGCCGCCCCTGCTGCTGTCGAGTACTGTACTGCACTTTACGATTACGACGCCCAAGCAGCAGGTGATTTATCCTTCAAAGCAGGCGAGAGAATCCAAGTCATCCAAAAGACAGACGCAAATGGATGGTGGACAGGTGTTTTGAATGGCGTCCAGGGCGTGTTCCCCGGCAACTATGTACAATTATAGCGATGTTTAGATAAATGACCCGAACCGCAAGCACGTAAGATCAGCAGATCGAGGCTCCACCGCCTTGCAGCATAAGCGAGCATAAGCGAACCTCATGCAGCGTGGGTCGTGCGTTACCTCCCAAAACACCAGCACCAAACTGATATCAGGCCTAAAATCAGGCCCCCTGGGCCCTCTGAGCCACCAACCATTAAGCAATTATAATTTATATGCTATCTACCTTAACGACCCTTGGACTGGACCTTAGCGGCGGGAGCAGCCTGGCGAGCAGCACGGTTAGCCTTGCGCTTCTCCTCCTGAGCCTTCTTGGACTCCTTGGCCTTCTCAATGTACTTTTGACGCTCGGCCTTGCGGACCTCGGGCTTGGCATTGCGGACCTCACGGATCTTCTCGAGAGAGGCACCGACGACACCACGCTGGCTCTTGACGGCCTTACGGCCCTTGCGGCGCTTGGTCTCCTCGACAGTACCCTTGCGGTGCTGGCGACGGTAGAGAACGGTCCAGGCAATACGACGGGGGTTCTTGCGCTGGTTGAAGAGGGAGCGAGATTTGGTGCTGAAGAAGCGGAAGATCTTGGCGTCACCACGGACGAAAACACGGCCACGGCCGGGGTAGATCTTGGTACCACCAAAGGAGTCGATTTCGAGCTTCATGTTGGATAGGCAGTACCTGTGGTTGGTGAGTGGTGTGTGTGTGAGTGGGTGTGAAAGCCCTGGCTGGATGACTAATGCGACTGAGAAGCCACGACCGTAGCAATAATAGGCAACAGTGATGCCGACCCTAAAATTTACAGCTTTATTTATTTTCTTTAGTGGTCTTTCGCTCTTCTGTGTCTTGTTCTGTACTTTTTACTCCAGCTCTATTCCAGCGCTCCCTACCTTCCTACCCCCCCTCCCTCTCGCAACCCTATGTGTCAGCAAGGGCTGAAAAATTTAGGGCTCCCTTTCAAATAAAATACCACCCACTCATCACCACCTTTCCTTACCTATTGCCGGAGCATAAAAACAGCAGAGATGGCCCCTAAATCTAAGAAATCTTCCGATACTATCAACTCCAAGCTTGCCCTTGCTATCCGCTCTGGTAAGTACACCCTCGGTTACAAGTCCACCTTGAAGGCTCTCCGTAAGGGTCAGGCTAAGCTCGTCATCGTTGCTGCCAACACCCCCCGTCTTCGCCAGTCTGAGCTGGACTACTACGCCATGCTTTCCTCCACTCCTGTTCACCACTTTAACGGTAGCAACAACGAGCTCGGTACTGCCTGCGGTAAGCTCTTCCGCGTCGGTGTCTTGACTATTCTCGACGCTGGTGACTCTGATATTCTCACTGCCGCCACCGAGAACTAAGGTATATAGTTGATATTATTAATCTTTAGTCGAGCCCAGAGGCTTACGGCCAGTGGCTGTTCAAGTCGCTATAGTGCTAGTCGCTGCAATGCTAGTCGCTAAATATAATCATTATGCTATAGGTTGATTGACCTGCTAATATAATCTCGTGCTGGGTTTACCCGCACGTGTGTCATTGGACCCACATGTGGACCCACATGGACGCGCGAGGGCTCCTGAAGCCAGGGCTTAGGCGGGGCTCCTAAGACGCTCCTGCGACGCTCCTGCCTATTTAAGTATAATCGCTGCAGTGCTATAAAGCCATGTCGCCGTGATGGGCGGAGTGGTGCTATTGAAATAAGTGGGCGCTATAATTGGCACGAAATAGCGCTGTTGAATGGCGACAGTAAGCACGGACTAGCGCTATTGACGCTGCCACTGGGGAGGTTGTATTCCATAGGCACGGGGCTGCTGTAGAGGTCCCCCAGCCGGTGGACCCCCAGCCTGTGACCCCTGAGCGTGCTGTGGGGGATACGGGTAGAACCCTGGGAACCCTGGAAACATTCCTGGGGGAATCACTGGTTGGTACCCTTTTGGAGCCGGAGAACCGTTTGATTGTTGTGTTCTGGCCTGGGGAGGGAGGCTGGGATTGGAGCCCAGACCAGGTGGACCTTGGGGTGGACCTTGAGGTGGGCCTTGAGGTGGGCCTTGAGGTGGGCCTTGAGGTGGGCCTTGAGGTGGGCCTTGAGGTGGGCCTTGAGAGTTGGAGCCGAGGCCAGGCACGCCACCGGATGGACCCTGCGAGCCAGGACCAGATGGACCAGATGGACCATGACCAGGCACGCCGCCGGATGAGCCCTGCGAGCCAGGACCAGACGGACCAGACGGGCCAGAACGGGTCAGCAGACTATTAAAGAAAGCAAGATCGTTGGTAGAAACATCTTTGGGTTGGCTAGAGTGGCTCGAGTGTGACTGTGGACCGCCAAACATCATGGAAAAGGGCTGGGACTGGAACCCAGGAGGTGGTTTTGAGTGAAGATGGCCTGGAGGGGGCACATTCTGGGGGCTCTGAACACTCTGGGCACTCGCGTTACGGGACCCACTTTGGGACCCACTCTGAGCACCCTGCCCACCCTGGCTCACTTGAGGGCTCTGAGAACCAAATCCAAACCCTGGGGGAGCATTCAGCTGGCTCGCAGAGCCTTTTGGCGACCCATAAAGCCCAAACGGCGGCAACGCAGGCGCTGAATGTGGTAGCGAGGATTGTAATGACCCCATATCGAGGGGCTGTGGGGACTGCTTGGGAGGGCTCGCAAGAGAGCCGACGCCAAGGGAGCCGCTCTGTGCCTGCCCAGGCCCAAATAACGAGCTGAACCGGCTCGATCCGTCCTTTTTCTTGAACGATGCAAAGTTGCCCTCCCATAACTCGACATTTGGGCGGGAAGCGCTCTTGGGATCGCTTTGGGGCTCCTGCGACGGGGCCTCGGGCTGCTTTTTGGGCGCTAATTCCATGCCCTGAGTGTCCCAGGCGGGCTTCTTCCAGCCATTGGGGTTCCTTGTGCGCTGCTGCTTGTGCTCTCGTTGGGGCGTCGGGCGTTGTGGGGCAGTAAACATCTCGAAATCGATGTTCTTGATGCCCTCAGGCGCCTTTACAAGCGGCGAATGAGCCAGATCAAGCAGTTGGCTGATGCTATAGATGGCCATTGGATGGGTGATTACTAATCGATGAGGAGAGATATTATCTTTGAAATTGCTCGGTTAATTATGTGGTTAATGTGGAGGAAACGTAGCTGTGTGCCTCCTTCATCTAGTCATATCTATACCGCACTAACGTACTGCCTAACTCGTCGTACCTCACCACTAAATTTAATAATCTATATAATATCATCAAGTGGCGGACTTGAGCGTCACTTATAGCGCCACTCATCATTCATGCTAATTGTCACCCCATAATCACAGTCAACTGATAAATCCTAGTGCTCATAGCCACCCTATATCCAAACTAATCAACCTCCCACCCTATATCCAAACTGCTCTTCTCCTTGTCCCTCTCCACTCCTACGTCACACCATCCCTACGTTACACCGTCACTAGTTTAATCCTTTGGGAAGTAGCCACTAGTTGCATATGCGTAGAGTCAAACTGCTTGCCAAGTTGAGCAATACCGATTGAAACTTGAAACTTGAAATATTTTTTCGTTTTTAATCTATTTAATACTCTTTTCTTTCCAACCTGCCCCCCAATAGGTTTAATTTCGGCGGTGGCTGGTCACCTCCCTAAAATGGCTGGACCCTGCCTCCTCAAATATATGCAGCGCGATCGCCTTGTTTTATCACAACCTCTCGCATCAAAGTCATTCATTCATGTCCAAAAGACGTTCTGCTAGGGGCTCACGGGGAGTTCAGTACGCTCCCCAACCCCATCCAGCGCAGGCCAAGTACAGAGGCACGCTCTCCGAGGCCCGTAGCCTCCGCTCACAACGTATAAACGGCAACTATATTGTGAGTGGCTGCGACTTTAGCGAACACAAGGATACCTCTCACATTGCTCGTGCGCTTTCGTTTGAGCGCAAGCCCAGTATCCGCTCGTTTCGGGTGAGCCAAACCCCTTCCATTATTGTTGAGCAAGCAGCACCCCGTGGCCCGACGCTTCTCAACCGTACCAATGCATTCAAGCTCGGCCCTCTCCAGTACATTCGCTATGTGTTTGCGCGCATGAAAATGAGGATGCGCCTTCGTCGCAAGTCGCCTGTCTTGTTTCGCCACCAGAATTTTGCTCGCAAGCGCTCATACCTCTTGAATGCATCAAGCTCGAGCTACCAGTATCGCATACGAACCAAGGACCTGTTCAAGCGCCATCCTCGAGTGCTCAACTATGGCGTTTCGGCACCGTTTAACGCAATGCATGGCCAGCAAGCACTAGATGCTGCTCAGATGGGTAAGAATTATAATTTTAATATCCAGACCACCCAGCATCCTCATCACAACGCCACCATTTCCGTTCCAGTTGGCCATAAAGAGTTACCACGCCGTGCCTCCAAGCGACCCAAAGCGCAGGTATCTACAAAGGCTTCACTGATCCTGCCAGACCCTCCAGAGGTTGGTAGCCAGACAAACCAAGTCTCAGAGACCGAATACGACGACTTTGATGATTTGCCAGAGCTTGTTCCTTCTCGAAGCACCCGCAAGCCAAGGACTGAGCATCCAAGGACTGAACGCCAACCACACTTCAAGGCTCGTAGCGAGCTCGCGCGCCCATCCACACCTCCCCTTGAAGAAGATGAACCCGTTGATATTGAGGACGCGCTCGAGTTTGTCAATGCTTGGGGGTCATACCTCCAGAAAATGGTCGCTTTGCGGGTGGTCAAGGACCGTCAAGCTAAACTCCGCGAGCTAGAGGAGGAGGAGCGGTACGTTAATTATCAAGAGTCAGATGACTCTAGCGTTTACTCCGACGAGGTCGCCCATGGGGTCTACGAGTCGTGTACCTCAGAGTGTTTTGCTCCCAGTGACCAGGAAGACTATACGGGATCCACTCTCAGAACAAACACCGAGCCCTCGCCTCTGCCCCCGATGCCTCCCCCACACGTACCTGCTCGCACAACATCTACAAGAGCCAGGCCACACACACAGACACAGCCAATAGCACGGCCAGTGCCACCCCGTACCACTACCCCGTCGCCACCCCGGCGCAAAGTCTCAGGACCGCGTGCGATGAGATCACAAACAGAGGTTCCACCGCTTCAAATTACTCCTCGCCAGATGGTCGATTCGCCTGCGCGTAGTTCTCTTCGGCGCACACCACCAATCTCAGTTCATCATCATTCACGCGCCAGCTTGATCGCGGCTAAGCATTTACAACAGCAGCAGCAGCAAAGATCTCAGGATAACGATTTTGATTTCAGTTCAGGTGGCGAGCAACTCAATTCGTCCTGGGTAGCCAAATCAGAAAGCCCGGCTTCCAGAAGCAGCAGGCGTCTCAGCAGACAAAACGCCGTTGTTTACGATAGCTTGACCCCTACACACACCCGTCACTCGCCCTCTTGGAGTAAGAGCTCCAATGAGAGTGAGAGTGCTCAGTTACTGGCCCAGTATACCGATCCGCTAGTACAATGGAGCAGCAGTGAGGCTAGTGTTGTAGCTTAATTTTGTTATAATTTTTATTTGAGTGTACTATTATCTATTAAATTCGAGTGTGGGTGTGGGTGTGGGTTCATAAACCCAAGATTCGGTCGCAGTGCAAGCAGGCCGCGTATGCAGGCCGCGAAAGCAAGCAAGTACCGCGTCATTCAGCTACTCATATTTTTGTGCTCTGAGCTCCCCTATAGTCACCAAAACTCAAGCTATCTCGTCTAAACCTCCTGGTGTGGGTCCTGCAAACCAAGATCCGGTCGCAGTGCAAGCAGACCGCGAAAGCAGGCCGCGAAAGCAAGCAAGTACCGCGTGATTCAGCTACTCATATTTTTGTGCTCTGAGCTCGCCCCTCAAGCCATCTCGTCCCCCAGACTCCTATTTGTCATGTCCTACTACCTGGCCATCATTGACCGCACAGATAACCCCATATACCAGCTTGAGTTTGGCACTTCACGCCAAGGCAGCAACGGGGTTGCGAACTTTTCACAAGCAATGAGCGAGCTCAATCCGTTTATAGCACATGCATCCCTCGACCTGGTGGACGATCTTCAGCAGCAGTCCCCCAACCTTTACCTCAAAAATGTCGATGTCTACTACAACTATATCATTAGTGCGTTTGTAACTGGTGGGGGAATCCGGTTTATTTTGCTTCATGAGACCAAAAACGACGAAGCGATCCGCCAGTTCTTTTTGGATGTCTATGATTTATACGTCAAGGCACTAATGAACCCTTTCTATCAACTTAATACTCCTATAAAGGGAGTAGTGTTTGATCAAAAAGTGGTTGCGTTGAGTAAAAAGTATCTTTAGTTATTTATTGTGAGGTTAGAGACGGTGCTCGCATGTGGGTCGTTTAGAGACACTAAATGTGTCCCTAGGGATATTGCATTGAAAGGTGCATAACAAGCACTATACTAGCTTGAAATCCTGGCATTCTTGCCCTAAATAGTCTCTCACTATCAGATCAGATCGGTCCAACGCCACCGCCACTGCTGCTACTCTCCAAGCTTGCCCTGCTGCCCCCACCACCATGGCATTTAGGTTTAGCTGGAAGTTTTTCAACACAAATGAACTTTACGAGACGTGTAAAGAAACAATGACTGAATCAATTGCAAAATCAAAGCAGCCGCCCGAGATTTCTGAGCCGCTTAAAGTGGTTGATATCAATTTCGGTGATACCCCACCTGAGCTGGTACTTCACTCGCTCCCCGAGGTTGGGATTCAACGCGTTCATTTGGTTTTCAAGTTGAGATATACAGGTGAAGCTCGGCTGACTCTCAAATCCAGAGTCGAGGCCAATCAGCTCAAAATAATGTTGGGAGCCCAAGATGATTTCCCTGAATTTGTACGGCCAGGGATCGTAGGGGCTCAGTCGGGGCTTTTATTGCCGTTTATTATCCGTTTATATCAAGTACAGCTCGATACGTTGGTGGACGTGATTTACACAAAACGAGGAGTCGTGGTAACGTTTCGCAATGATCCGGTGAAATCGGTCAACGCAACCTCTAGTTTGGATGTCATACCGGGAGTATCCAGTCTCATTGATGGCACGATCAAGACTGCGTTGGCAGCAACGTTCCAGGAGGACGTTCCTGAAGCGGTATTCAAAGCCTCATCGCCCACCCAAGAGTTCCCTGACCCATCTTTCGGGGCCCGTAGAGCATTCAACCAGTACACAAAGCATACGAAATTCTTGGAACTGGGTCTCAAGGTGCACAAACGGGATTGTCGACCCTACAATTCACTAAGCTTGGGTGCCCAGGTCGAGCACTCTATACCTTCACGAGTGTGTTTGAGGCCTGACAAAAGGAACAAATCAACACAAAACCAAGTTTCTGTGCAAGACTTGCTGGAAATGAGTACTCCATCTGAGGATACGCTAGTTGATTCAATACTGCCAGACACAACCGACACGCCCCCTCCTGCCGCTGTTCCTCCTGCCAGGCACCGACCAAACAGGAGGGTCATCAAGTTGCGTGACACCCATCTGGTTCCTGAATCGCCTCAAACCCCACCACCGTCGCTGCCCTCGCCTGTTTTCGAGAGCACTCCAAACACATCGCCGCTGCGGATCCAGCGAAGACACTCGATTCCAGCACCGATAATGGACGAAGCACCGTTCAAAATACGTACCGCATCGCTCCAACCTAGCCTTCGACCTACTCTGTAATATTATTTATTTATTAACCCCCATAAGGAGATTCTAGACCACATATTTTTGCCCATGCTCTAGCGGTCAACTTCCGCCATTTCCATCATTTATCGTCTCACTAGCATAAATATATAACATTAAACAAGCTTATTGCTCGTTACGCAGGACTTGTACCATCCGTTGGGCAGCTTGTAGCCGGCGTTCAGAGTCCTGTGCGTCCTCTTCCTGCCCTTGCTGCCGTTGTTTTTGTACGTAGCCAAGCACCCAAGCCTCCTTGAGGTTGCGCGAGATGACCAGCAGATCCTCGACTGCCCTGACCATCGAAGTTGTGCAAGCGGCTATTTCCGCTGTTTCGGCGGCCACAGTGCCCGTATCTTTCTCTTTATTGCTCGATAATCGCACGAGCTCCACTTGGCGAGTGATGAGCCGCTCGGTGGCCTCGTCAATGTGCTCCAAATACGTTTGGTGACTACGAGACATTCAAGAGATCAACAAAAAGGGTTGTGTTTTAGTCAGTACCGTTTTCCCAGTGATGTTTATCAGTAATCAGAGACAGCTTATGCAGCTACGCGAGAAATCGCATCATGTAGGGGTTAGGGGCTGCCAGGGAGGCTACCACGTACGGGAGTGGGATGCTATGAGTGTATTTGGGGATTATTTGGGGGGAGGGGGTGCTCAAGTTTCATGGGCCTTGTAGTACGGCTCTGTGTTTTAGCAGAATATGCAGGGGTAATATATGCAGCCAAGAAGATGATGAGTTTGGGTGGCTAGATAGATCAACTAGCATCCAGACTATGGATTATGAGCTCTCATCCTGTTTACCGACTCTTTTGTGAGTATATCCCTGGTTTCTTCAATTTTCATAGCTGCTGTGAGGTTGTGGTGCTAAAGTAGCCCCCACAGTTTCAGATCTACTCAGAATCTTTAAGATGGTCAGTGGTGATTTACTCATGAGTATAGAAACTAATATTAAATTCTCTAGTCAAGTCCTTGGTTGGGTCGCTTTGAGCTCTGCTAGAATTAAGATCAGCATCTCTACAATTATACTCGTAATTTAGAGCCTTGCCTCACAAAGATACTCTGTTGGTCTAGCAAGACCCGCTTAACCTACTCTGTTGGTCCAGTGGGACCCGTTCAACCTACACCGGGGACATCAAGTGGTGCTGGCCACAGGCAGCGGCATCTCTCCAGACCTTGTTGACCTCGCCATCAGGATCAAGGAGTTCCAAACCAAATAGCGGGGCAAGGGCATTGACAAAATCACGGCTAGACTGCGATAATGCCTTGCTGAGCTGGATTAGAGTCGCCTGAGTCTCTGGGGATTGCCAATCTTCAAGAGCATCAAAGAATGCTTGGCGCGCACTATAAAAGGGCTCTCTGGCCCCAAGGACATATTTTTGCACGCTGGAGTTCTCGCAAAGCTTAGCAGTGGTACCCGGAAGCGATCTGCTTTGGGCAGCAGTCGCGTTGTAGAGATCCTCGAAATGGAGAGCAATTCCACTGTAGTTGACCGTCATATTAACAAAGGCCATCACCGCAAAGGGAAACTTGTAAATGGCGCCTTGGGCGTGCGGCGAGGGCCTGATAAGCGAGAAAACATGCGAGTCGGGTACATACACGTCCTTGGCTTCAATATCATTCGCCGAGATGGCCTTGAGACCAATTGACGTGTAATCATGATGATTGATTCCCTGAGACGCGGGAAAAATAAACGCTCTGAATTGCTGCTCTCCTTGATTATCGAGGATGGGCTGGTGATTCTCGTCCTCGAGCAGGGCATTTCCATCAAAATAGGCAGCGTGGTTTGATCCCCCACAGTGGTGCCAGCGAGCATTAACAACCCACCCGTCCTGAGTTCTAGTGGCTGTGCCACCCTTGGCACCAGAACCGGCACACGCGACGCTAGGTGAGTTGAAGATGGTCTTGGCTGTCTCTTCACTCAGGTAGCCAGAAAACATATTTGCGCCTGCGCCGACATTAACGGCCCAGCCCAGGTTTCCGTCAAGCCACGCCAAACCTTCAAATAGTCGCACCGTCTCAGGCAATGGCAGCTCGAGGCCCCCGAGTGATTTGGGCTGAAACACTCGGAACCAGCCCTCCTGGGCAATCAATTGCAGGATATCCCCACTGAGTGATTGATCTATCTCCATTTGTCGACTCTGCGAGCGCACGCGGTCGATAATGCTTGGGTTGAAGAGCTCACTGGGATGCATGTCAAGTTGAAGAGTCATAAACGAGAATATACGAGACAATGAGAAGTTTGCGCTGAGCAGTCCAAGTGCGAGTAGTGAGCCCTAATTAGATTGATCGTATTGCTCGTTTAAAAATTAGAAATCCGGCACCTCCAACAGCCTCGATCGAGATTGTCGCAGGCTCACAAATAGCTGCAATACAAAAGATATTAAATTCATCCCTCGAAATTAATGATATAGACGTTAGTGGTATATATGGCGTTCATGGGATGGGTCACAGCAAAGCCTTTAGACGATTGCATAGCAGTCTTTAGTATATAGTGTTTACCTCTTTGACTATGGTTAGGTCCCATATAGAGCGTTGTCACTACTCAATCTCTCACAGAGGAGACGTCAAATAGTGCTGGCTGCAAGTAGCAGCATTCCTCCAAACGCGGTTTGCCTCGCACTCGGGATCAAGGATGTTCATTCCAAAAAGAGGATAAAGCCCATTGATGTAGTTACGGCTAGCCTTGGAAAGCGCCTTGCTGAGGGGTTTCAGCGTGGCCTGGGTCTCTGGGTCCTGCCAGTCTTGAAGCGCGTCATAGAAAGCTTTGCGAGCGCGATGGAATGGCTCGCCCACCTCATCAACATAGAGCTGTACTTTGTTGTTTTCCGAGAGTTTGGGCATTGTGCCCTGCAATGGTCTCTTTTTGGCCGCCAACTCATTATAGAGATCCTCAAAGTGTAGAGCCAGTCCGCTGTACACTGTCGTCATATTGACGATGGCCATCACATCAAAGGGGAACTGGTATAAGGCACCCTGAGCGTGTGGCGAGGGCTTGATTAGCGAAAATACCTGGGAGTCGGGCACAAATACGTCTTTTGCTTCGATGTCGTTGGAAGAAGTGGCCTTCAGACCAATTGAGTTCCAATTACGGTGATTGATTCCTTGAGAGGCAGGGAAGATGAACGCCTTGAACTGCTGCTCGCCTTTATCATCGAGAATGGGCTCGTGGTTCTCGTCCTCGAGCACGGCGTTTCCGTCGAAATACGTCGCATGGTTGGACCCGCTGGCGTACTTCCAGCGCGCATTAAGGATCCAGCCACCCTCGGTCCTGGTGGCCTTGCCGCCTTTAGAGCCAGAGCCAGCGCACGAAACGCTCGGGGAGCTAAAGAGGGATCTAGCACTCTGCTCGCTCAAGTAGCCAGAGAACATGTTTGCACCGGCTCCCAAGTTGACAACCCAGCCCAAGTTGCCGTCGAGCCATGCCAATGCCTCGAATAGGCGCACCGACTCGGGCAATGGCAGCTCGAGGCCGCCGATCGATTTCGGCTCCAGAACCTGGAACCAGCGCTTCTCGGCAACCAATTGCAACACATCCTCAGTAATTGATTGCTCCTTTTCAATCTGTGCACTCTGTGAGCGGACGCGGTCAATGACGTCCTGGGTGAAAAGCTCGCTCGGCTGCATGTCAACTATACGAGTCATACGGGCTCTTGGGAATGTTACTACAGCCAATGTGCTTGGGAAGTACTAGCATTGACTCATTCACTCAATGACGCAAGCGGTGTGAATCCAATTGGTCTAGACTTTGTAGAAACGAGTGAGCCGACCACCCACGTGCTTGCAGGATACATGAGAAATCGAGGATGCAATTTCAAAGAGGCGTACCACAGCAGGAACAAGGTGTAGCTCACGACACTTTTTTCGTATAATTTATTAAAGAGTCGTAAGGACTCATGGGCTCCTGAGCGCGCGCTGTTTATAGTGAATGCTATATATAATGCAGGGCAACTGCAAGTGGTGGTGGTGGTGGGGCCAAATGGCCACCTCAGTGAAACAGTGCAGAAAACCAGTCCTTCAAGTTGTAGCGGTCTACGACGCCATCTGCTAGCACGCTAGCGAACGGCTTCCTCAATGTTACTCAGGCCAGTGCGGAACTCAGCGACGAAAATCAAGGTTTATCTGGGATTCTGTAGGGGATGGGGGTTACCTTTTATTTTATCCATAGGACTAGATGTAGTATAACACCATGAGGGCTTTGAAAGAGCCGGAACTCACTCAGTAGGGGAGCCTATCAATGGCCTGCTTGCCAAACTCCTTCTCCAGTGCGTCGAAATGCGCTTCCACTTCAGAGGCATACTCGACCATTTTTTCTATTCCAGAGGTCTTGAACAGCGAATCCTCCAGTTTGTAGTGCGGGGTGTAGTAGCGCGGGGCATACACATCCCATAGATGTCTCATCAGCTCACATCTGCGGATCTGGTGGGAGGCAGTGGTATCCGTTGACCAGCACGGGCATGTGGGGCCAAACAAGTACGATTTGAA
>JAKTWN010000032.1:0-24625 GCA_030582035.1 Wickerhamiella occidentalis
TACGGGGCCCTTTTGAGATATTTTTGAGGCTTTTAGGCTCGCTTCATGGTTGAGTTCTCTTTGTTTAGTTCAATGGACAGCGATACCGAGAGTGATAGAGCGCCTGCCAAAGTAAAGAGCAAGCGCCCTCCCAACAACGCGTTTCGCCAGCAGCGCCTCAAAGCATGGCAACCGGTGCTAACGCCGCGCACAGTACTACCGTTATTTTTCGGTGTGACATGCCTGTTTGCACTATTCGGTGGCCTTTTACTCAAAGCATCGGCGGATGTACAGGAAATATTGCTTGATTATACAAATTGTAGCAACCAGGGCAGTGACTTTACCGATATGAGTGCAGACCTCGTGACGCACTCGTTCAAGGGCGGCGCCAAACCTAATAGTACCCCCCAGTGGCGTAATCAAGACGGAAATTGCACTCTCCGGTTCAATATCCCCACTGATATGGGCTCCCCCGTGTATATGTTTTACCGGTTGACCAATTTCTACCAGAACCACCGTCGCTATGTCCTTTCCTACAACCAGGACCAGCTGCTGGGTAAAGCCAAGACCGGCAAAGAGCTGGAGGATGTGGATGATTGCAAGCCGCTCATTAAGGACCCTGATACTGGCCTGCCTTACTACCCGTGCGGCCTGATTGCCAACTCCATGTTCAACGACACTTTTACGTCATTGCAGGGCCAGGATGGAGCGAGCGACTACGAGATGAGCAACCAGGGCATTGCGTGGGCAAACGACAAAAACTGGTTCCAAAAGACCGATTACAACGCTAGTGATGTAGTGCCCCCTCCCAACTGGGTCAAGAGGTACCCCAACGGGTACACAGATGGCAATTTGCCCGACATTTCCCAGTGGCCAGAGTTTCAAAACTGGATGCGCACTGCCGGGCTTCCTACTTTTAGCAAGCTGGCCCTGCGCAACGATAACCAGACCCTCAACGCTGGTACCTATGAGGTGACCATTGGTCTCAACTTTGACACCACCCAGTACGACGGCAAGAAGATGTTGCTGTTATCGACCCGCACGGCGATCGGCGGTAAAAACGATTTCCTCGGAATCGCATACTGCGTTGTTGCTGGACTCAGCTGCGCTTTGGGCCTTGCATTCCTGATCCACCATATCATTCGCCCCAGAAGAATTGGTGATCACACGTATTTAAGCTGGAACCAGTAGATATTAAGTATTAAATGTTAAAGCGACTAGTTGAACTACACGTTAAGCTCGGCTACACTTTGCTGATGCATACGGTATGCACCTTCTATTACAAAAGAGCACAGACCCCTCCGTTTGACAACCATGTCGTTGCTCAATCACACAATGTTAAGAATTCGGGATCCCGTGGCCTCTTTGGCCTGGTACAAGACCCATTTCGGCATGAACTTGCTCAAGAAAATGCCTGTGGAGTCTATGGGGTTCACCAACTACTTTCTGGGGATCGATGGTCCCGGATCATTGGCTGGCCAGACCCCATGGTACGAGCGTCAGGGTATCCTTGAGCTCTGCCACAACCATGATGCTCAGGAAAAGAGTTTTGTTGCTAACAACGGCAACAAGGAGCCTCATCGCGGGTTTGGGCACCTTTGTTTTAGCGTCAACAACCTGAGCGAGTTTTGCGATAACCTCGAGAAAAGCGGCGTTAAATTTCAAAAGAAGCTTGCAGATGGCCGCCAAAAGAACATTGCGTTTGCTCTGGACCCCGATGGATACTGGATCGAGCTCATTGAGAACTCCAGTGGTAACGGTACCCGCTTCAACCACTCAATGATTCGGGTCAAGGACAAGGAGAGGTCGCTCAAGTTTTACCAGGATATTCTCGGGATGAACCTAGTTCGTACCAGCGATCACGAAAATGCCAAATTTACTCTTTATTTCCTCTCCTTCCCCAACCAGGCTGGCAAGGAACAGAGTGATATGGAGGGATTGGTGGAGCTGACCCACAATTGGGGCACCGAAACCGAGCAAGACTTTGCATACCACAATGGCAATGATCAGCCCCAAGGGTTTGGCCATTTCGGTGTTGTGGTTGACGATGTTGCCGCTGCCATGGCCGAGTTTGAGGCCAAGGGCGTCAAGATTGTCAAGGGTTTGAAGGACGGAAAGATGAAGTTTATTGGTTTTATTGCTGATCCTGATGGGTACTGGATTGAGATCCTGCCCAAGAAGGATTTGCCCGAGAATATTTTTCAAGATTAAGTTGTGATAGCTGTTTAGGGTATATAATTGACTACATCTTCTCATCAAATTTCAGGCTGATGGAATTGACACAGTGACGCTCGTTTGTAGGGTTCTTGAACCCCTCATCGTAAAAGACATGGCCCAAATGACCATCGCATTTAGCACAAACCATCTCTGTCCGCTGCATCCCCAATGTGGAATCCCTGTGCAGAGTGATTGCACCCGGGATTGCTTGGAAGAATGCCGGCCACCCACACCCAGAGTCGAATTTGGTATCGGACTTGTACAATGGGTTCTCGCACCCGGCACACTTGTAGATGCCTTGTTTGGTAAACTTGTTGTACTCGCCTGTTCCGGGCCGTTCAGTTCCCTTGTTGCGCAAAACCTCGAATTGAGCTGGGGTTAGAATTGCTCTCCACTGTTCAGCACTTTTTGCTACTTTGGACATTTAGGGGTTGCGGTATAGTGATGCTCTCAAAGGGCCCTTTTAAAGGGGCCTTTTAAAGGGTCCATTACTCAGACCTGGACAGGGTCCTTAGGCTTGGGATCAATCTGTAATCCTAACCCTTGAAAAAATGAAGGCCAGTGTTGAAGACCTCGAATGGGCTCAAATTAGGGACGATTTCGAAGGAGTTGATGACGCTGACGAGGGATTCTTTTATGGACTCGAGGAGATTGATGGTTACGATGTAGACAAGTCTGAGGGAGTTTTAAAGTTTGTAAAGAAAGATTCCAAACCCAAAGAGACCGCCAAAAAGGACCCAGAACCCAAGAAACAACCGACAAAGGCCTCCAAAAAGACCACTAAAAAAGAGCCCGCCAACGAGTTGAGTGATTTCAGTCTCATCAAGGAGGCCCCTCAACCGAGATCGCTAGTCAATTCTCTCAACGATTGGCCCACTTTGAGTCCTATTTTATACACTGCACTCGCCGAACTCGGGTTTAAAACCCCTACGGAAATTCAGAAACAATCAATCTCGGGAGCAGCTACCGGTCAGGACCTCATCGGTAAGGCCAGTACTGGTAGTGGTAAGACATTGGCATTTGGATTACCGATCATTGATTCGTTTATTCAGGACACAAACAAGGACCCTAAAATACCTCAGGGACTCGTGATTGCTCCAACCCGTGAGCTTGCGCACCAAATCGGCGACCATTTAAACGCCATCATTTCAAAGTGCGAGTTTGAAAACACATGCGGCTGCGTCACAATTACGGGCGGCCTCTCGTACCAAAAACAGCAGCGTTTGATGGAGCGTGACCCCATTGTTGTGGTAGGCACCCCCGGTCGGTTATTTGATGTGCTTGAAAAAATGTCCGCCGCGCAGCTCGCTAATTACCAGAAAATCCCCACCCTGGTGTTTGATGAAGCGGACCGTTTAGTTCAAAACAAGTCTTTTGAGGATATCGAGAATATTTTCGCCAAGCTTGGCCGTCATAAACGCCAAACAATGGTTTTCTCGGCAACTTTCCAACCCGAGTACTGGGCCAAGCTCAACTCGCATCGCAAGGTCAAAAACACCAAAGATATTCGCGAGGTGCTCGAAGCCCAGCTCTATATCCGCAAGAATGCGCTATTTATTGATGCAGACCCCACCGACGCAGTGGCCAGCTCGATCGTCCAGTCCATCATGGAGTGCCCTGGTCAAGAAAAGGATCTGTACCTCTACTATTTCACTTTGATTTATCCCGGAAAGTCCATTGTGTTTGTAAACAGTATTGACGCCGTCAAGCGTATCACCCCCCTTCTCAAGGAAATGGGAATGAGCGCGTTTGGCGTCCACAGTGATATGGTTCAAAAGCAGCGATTACGCGCTATTGAGCGGTTTAAAGATATCCCTAATGCTACCTTGATTGCTACGGACGTGGCTGCTCGTGGTTTGGATGTCCCTGCCGTAGATCATGTTGTCCACTACAATTTACCGCGTACCGCCGATATGTACGTTCATCGTTCAGGTCGTACTGCTCGTGCCGGTAAACAGGGTGTCTCTCTTATGCTCTGCTCCCCCGAGGAAGCATCGGGTGCCTTGCCAAAACTGTGCAAGCTTGTAAAGACTAAACCAGTGAATTTCGATGTCGAGTACGATGTGCTGGACAGATTGCGCGAGCGGGTAATTTTGGCCAAAAGAATCGCTGATAGCGTCAACAAGGCAACCCATGAGGGCAAGAAAAAGTCCTGGGAGATCCAAGCTGCAGAAGATTTAGGCATTGAGCTCTCAGATACCGAGCAGGAGACCAAGTCCGAGCGCAACCTCAGGGTATACCGCGCCGAGCTGAAGCACCTCCTTGAACAAAAAATTGGACCCCGCATGAAATATCTCACCAGCGGAACCACCAATCTTGCCCAAGAAATGCTCAAAAACCCCACAGCCATTGTGGCTGGTAGAGCCGCTTCCACGGCGCTTGAATCGCTTGGCAAACGCAAAAAGCCCCAGCAGCAAGAGCCAAAGCCGAGCCCCAAGACCAATGAGGACGTTTCAAAGCCCAAGAGGGCCAAGACTGAGCCTAAAGTGTCAAAAACAATGAAAAAGGCAGAGCACAAGCTGGCAAGAGCCAAGCAGATTGAGGAAAAGGAGGCCAAGTCAGAGGCCAAGTCAGAGGCCAAGTCAGAGGCCAAGCCTGATACCAACGGCTCCAAGCCAAAGCCAAAGCCTCAGGCTGTGACCAAGCAGCCCGTAAAACCCAAAAAGGGAGCCAAAGAACCCATAGCATCCGGTGGAGCTGAAACTGCCAAGAAACAGGCCAAGAAACAGAAACCCGTTAGAAAAGACAAGAACGGGTTCGTCAAAGTGACCCACAAACTCAAGGCAAAGGGCCAAAAACTCTCACTAGGATCTATGGAATCCGTTAATAAAAGTGAAGCCGCTAAACAGTAAATAGGTTAGTGATTAATTGCATTTTATAAAGGGCCTTCAAAATAGCGTGTTGGATGGCATCCATGTCTGGATCAACCGTACCTCTTGATTGTCTGTATATCCTCTAGAGCCTGGCCCTTGGCATACTTTAGCACATTGTGGTTTGTTCTGGACGCGGAAATCACCAGCTCGGAATCAGCACGGTAGTCTCCAAGAAACTCCAGACAACTACCGTGTATGGCTACTTCCTCTTGGATGAATTCACGGTCATTAAGGAGAGAAGCTGAGCAGTACCTGATTGCCTTGGGCCATTTTCTCACGAATTGCATTACCAACTGTTTATTGCCTCTGAGAGTCTCTGACAAGCACGCAACGAAATCCATGGTTGGGATCCTGCCAATGAACAATTCTGCCATCTGCAAGTCGTCTGCATAAGGTGCATAGTCGGCTCTTGATGGCATGCAAAAAACGTCTGGCCTGTTCATGACGCGCTTCAACAACTTACGGTGACGCCAGATTTCTGAGGGTAGGTTTAAAATATATGGCGCCCTGTCATACCAGTTATTGGCTTCCTCGCCTTCCCAGACGTGAATCTTTATTGAGTGCTGGCACAGCGTGTGAGTATAGTAAATTGGTACTTCAAACCTTTCCCAAACAATCTCGCTACAAAAAAACTCGTGAAAATCATTGCAAACCAGCGCAAGGTTACACACTGTCAACAGTATTTGACAATCCTTCTTCACAAATCCCCAAATCAACGCGAAAATCTCATATGGGATATGAAAATTTGCACGCTTGGATTCAGAGATAGTAGTAATGCTCTCAGAATTTGGAGCTGTTTTCTCAGATTTACTCTCCTCTTTGCTCGAGCTCATAAAGTGTTTGTGTTAATATTTGCTCTTATACCAAATATGAAGGGTGAGACATACTTGCAGGAACTATATAGGTGTCTGCAGAGGAAAATGGCTGGCTATGACAACATCTCCAAAATGCTTATAAGGCTTCAAGATACCAAAGAGCTAGCCAAGTCGCAAAACTCAATGTTAGCATGGCACTGTAAACACCGAGGTACTGAGGATTCTGCCATGAGGGTTCTGCCACACAATGAGCTTCTAGCATATTGATATAACGCACTAGTAGTGTGGCTGCACATGTATATAGCATTCCGATGGGTATATTCTTGGCCGAGTGATTAAGCCCTCAAGCTGCACTGGGCACACTGACAGGAAACAAGTTATCATACTAGCCTAGAACTATCCAATTGAATAGTCTTGCTGCAAACGCCCAAAAGAAGTTAGGCTCTCGCGGAGCCACAAACGGGTATTCCTCACCAGCAGCCCGTAGAGATTCTATTTTCGGATTTCATCGCTCCCGAGGTAAAGAATTTGATCCTATTTAGATAGTGAGACACGCGTTTTAGAGATTTTCCGCGAATGCCAGACCGAGGTGAGCGCCCCTTCATGGGCTGAGCTCATACTGACCCATCTCTGCTACCGATTTGTGCTACTGTCATATTGCATACTATAAGATTTCATCTCCAGTTGACCACAGTGATGGTTGGAATACATTTGAGTCAGCTATAAGCTAAGATATATGCAGGAACTTATGCGAGGTGCGGATCTCCACGGGCAGCACTATATTGTGTGATATTTTTATAACTAAAGAGCGTATATACTTTTTTTACCAAGAAACAGCTGTAGAAAAATCAGGAATCCGGGCTATGCCCGAGGAATCTCAACCTACAAGTGATTCGAGTTTGGGATCAGCATGAGCTTAATGGATAATCCACATGGAAGACTTGATATAAGCGACAGAGAGCTTGATAGCAGCGAGGGGAGTCATGTTCATCATGAAGAATTGATGGCAGTCCGGGCCAATTTATATGCCATTGGTGAAAAATCATATGCGAGACCCTTGCATAGTGACTCGGAGCCACTGGCCGATATTACACAGAGTCATGTATACACAGATGCCGTTAGGTAATTTCAATCTTGATATGCCAACAGAAATAGTAATGCATGATACTGTGGCCCCTCTTTTTCAGTGAGCTTGAGAGGCACAAAAGCCAAAGACAAGGGCTTGAAAGCTAGCAGCCTAAGGGCTAGAGGCGTTTCTTGGACCCAATACTTGAATCAAGATCGTGAACGAGGAGTCAAATATCGTGAAACAAACGCGCCAAGTCCCACCGAGAAGTCTTCAATCTAGACGCTACTCCGGCACTGGCCTTGGGTGGGTCTCGGCATTAGGAGGCAAAGTAATCTAGAGGAAAATAGGGTCAAGTATAGAAAATGTACTATGGATTATATTCACGAAATAATTTCGTGCATAGGAGGCTTCATTTGGGGACTAAAGCCAATTATGATGTGATTAAAATAGCTGAGTTTTGGGTGCGTACACAGAGCCGGGTGTATCACAATGGTAAAACATGTACCCCTGAGATTTGTTTGATGATGGAGCTAACGGTTCCGAGAGATCGAGTGCAAAGAACTTGAGGAGGGGCAGTGTAATAGGGTGATCTGGATGAAACCCATGGACCGAGCAAGCCCGTGAATTCAACAGAAAGCCCCTAGGTATTGCTTGTAGCTTGTATTCGTTCGGGCAGGTGATGTAAGAAGTTGAGTAGCGATGATCAGGGGCATGTGTCCTTATCGATAAGAGAAAAGTGATGCAGGTACCAGTTCTCCGAGTATAGGCGAAATTATAGGCTATAATTAGCAAATTCTTGGCAATTGTACGTATTAATTGTAGCTACTAAAACCTTTGCGATAGGCGATGGAAATAATATCGAGTCAACGCTGTGGTACAGATGGCGTGGTGCTGTGGCCCCACAGCGTTACAAGGTTCCGGCTTGACGCGTGGAATTTTCTGATTAAGGAAAAGTGATCGCCAGGGGGGTTTGACTTTATTGTTTGAGAGCGGCTTATTTGGGTAACACAGAGGCATTTAAGGATTTAGCAAAGTTTTCAGAGCAAAAATGCGCTTGAAACAGCAAAGGGTTTTACTGCTTAATTGCACGAGCTCATTTATTAATCATCTTGCAGATGAATCCTGCTTTACTCTACAGAGCCTCAATAGGCAACTGCAGTTTGGAAAGTGGTAGGGGTTGTGAAGGCCTCTTTGCCAGGAAGCAGGGGGATTGTCCAAGAAATCAGAGAAAGAATTACCAACTGAAAGCAGATAGTCTAGAATATACGTGCTTTTTTCTTAGCTGTATCCACACCCTATTCAATGCAGTAGTTTAGGGACAAATATCGTAGTTGATCTAGACTTTGGTCATGGTGATTGTGCAACACACTTGATGTTACGAGTCAGCAGGGCTAATTGAGCCACGCCATGTTGCTGAAAGGTTTGCATTCGGGAGCAAGGTACCCACGCACAAACGAGATACAGTGTATCTTGCTATTCTTGGCGGCCTAAACCGTCAGGCTATTCAGGTCTTGTAGATTTCTGAATATAAGTATTGCTCTGAATTGCTTTTCCTAGTAGAGCTATGTAGTTGTTGAGATCAGGGCGGTATTGACGGTCGCCGCCAGATTCTTTAAAGTAGCTAGTTTTAATAGGACGTTAAACCTGAGAGACTAAACTGAAAGACTAAACATACAACATAACAGTAAATTAGCTACCTTCACAAAACACGCACGCTTAGTTGCCGGCATACCATAACCAGTATGAAGATGAGACTTTGCTGATTCGGATAATCTAGTCTACAATCATTTGTAAATGGCTTTTCAGGATCTGTTCATACGGGAAATCTGGGTGTAATTGCCTTGGTCAACCAAAGGACAAGAACATAGAATATATGTGAACGTATCATAACCCCTGTAGATGACGACAACAGGAAACTCAGAGAATCTGGCTGCAAATTCAACAGGCAGCAGTGCGGCCAGTATTTCGACAGATGGGGCTACCTTTGGGATCCATCCAAAGCATGATGAACTTTGGGAGCTCCAGTGAGCGGTGAGGTACAGTTCAGTTTGATATCGTAAACTAAACTATTCGCGTTTTTATACAAGTACCTACTCTCGCAGCGAGTCGGGCGTTTCCATCACAGCCTCTTTGTGAGTTCATTCCATGTGAGAAGTAGAGTCAGGTATCTTCACCTTGAAGGCTCCCCAGTATAGTCACTGCGCTCTAGAATTGTAGCTCAGAAGAGCTCCAGCAGAACAACACAGCTCCAGCAGCAGTGTGGATTGTTTCGTTCTCACGACAGGTCATGTCGAGCCAATCACTGGGTACAATGGAACTCTAGAACCGCCATGGCTAGAGAGCTTAGAGGGGTTACAAGACTATCAAAGCTGTGATGAATTAGACACAGTTAGTAAAGCGGTCAGAGTGCTTGTGGATAGGGCTTGGGTTGGGAAAATCCCATTACTAGTTTATATTATCTACAGCATACTCATGCATATAACAGATGCATATAATAGGGTTAGGATGCATGACCTCACATCCCTCGGACACCTTGACTGAGGGAACCTGGTACTCCTGGTACTCCTCGCCGTTGTCCAGGTCCCAGACCCCAGAGATCTCTGAAATAGCTAAAATCGTGTCGCTGTACACAACAGGGCTGGCATTAGATAAATTTGCTAATCTAGAACATTAAAGAAGAGAAATTTGATAGATTTTCGTAAGGGTTTGTTCCGTTCAATTCGCTCCCTTAAGCCTTGGTGTACAACTTGACGTAGTCGTCGACATCAATCTCACCAACGTCCTTACCGCTAACATCCAAAATCTGCTTGACCTGGTTCTCGGGGAGACGGCCGCGGAGGTGACGCTCAAACTTGTTGAGGAGGACAGGGGTGCCTTCCTCACGGCGCTTGCGGTGACCAATGGGGTAGTCGACGGCAACCTCATCAATGACGGTACCGTCGTTGAGGGTGATCTGCAAAGCGTTACCAATGTAGCGTTTGTCGGGGGCATGGTACTCCTCAGAGTAGGTCTTGTCCTCAACGCACTCCATCTTCTCACGCAAAGCATCGATACGGGGGTCAGCGGCAACATCATCAGAGTAATCGTCGGCAGTCAAACGGCCATGGATGAGGGGAATGGCAACCATGTACTGGATACAGTGGTCACGGTCAGCATAGTTATGGAGAGGACCCTTCTTGTCGATGATACGCATAGCGGCCTCCTGGGTACGGATACGGATATGCTTGATATCATCGCTGGTCTTGCCCAACTCCTTGAGCTTGTGGTGCAGAGTCATGGCAGCCTCAGCAGCGGTCTGAGCGTGGAACTCAGCAGGGAAAGAGATCTTGAACAAAACATTCTCCATAACGTAGCTGCCGTAGGGACGCTGGAACTTGAAAGGGTTGCCCTTGAACAAAACATCGTAAAAGCCCCAGGTTTTGGCGCTGAGGATACTGGGCATACCACCCTCACCGCCCTTGACAAGGAGAGCCAAGTTGACGGCACGAGAGCAGGCGTCACCAGCGGCCCAAGACTTGCGAGACATGGTGTTGGGGGCGTGGCGGTAGGTACGGAGGGCCTGACCATCAACCCAAGCCTGGGAGATGGCATTGGCGGTCTCCTCGCGGTTGAGGCCCAACATCTTGGAAACAACGGCGGTGGAGGCAACCTTGACGAGGACAACGTGGTCAAGACCAACGCGGTTGAACGAGTTCTCGAGAGCCAAGCATCCCTGAATCTCGTGAGCCTTGATCATACTCTCGAGAACGTCCTTGACCTTGAAGATCTTGCCCTCTTTACCGCCGGTAGACTTGTAAAGTTGGGTCTGCCAGTCGGCAACGGCCAAGATGGAGCCCAAGTTATCACTGGGGTGGCCCCACTCGGCAGCCAACCAGCAGTCGTTGAAATCCAACCAACGAATGATGGTACCAATGGCAAAAGCACCGCGAATGGGGTCCAAAACATGCTCAGTACCGGGGACACGAACACCGTTAGGGATGGTGCTGCCGGGGACGACGGGCTTTACAATGGCATTGGGCTGGGGGTATTTGAGGGCCTCGAGACCACATCCAAGAGTATCGAGCAAACAAAGGCGCGCAGTCTCCCATGCGACCGGGGACTCGACCTTAAAGTCGTGCACATAGTCGGCGATATCCTGGACCTCCTTGTCGACGTTAGGGCGCGCGTTATCAGTCATGATACTAGACATTCTTGTAAAGCGTTGGGCTGTGGGGACGAACCGTTTGCTAAGCATTTGAACTTTGGCGAGGTGCGCGCGTACTTGTATTTATGCGTGTTGAAGCGAGGGGTTAGGGCCGGCCCGACTTCGGGTCAGTTATTTAGTATTCTGGTGAGCCTAGTGAGGTTTTCTGTTGTAGTGCGAGCGGGAATGATCACTTAGCCCGCGCAAAACTCAATTAATCAACTACTGGTCTACAATGGCCGTTCATTACCGCTCTGCGATGGTATATCCACGCACATGAAAAGCGGGGTAAACTCTTGACAAAAATTTCCAGAGCGTGAAATTTCACATTTTTTGAGGTCCGCACAAGTAGAACTGTAGATTGCTCGATTGATGAAGCGCTCATTAGGTTTAAATTCCAGGTGCGGGCCGGCATATGCATATGCACGGACTCGGTTTCTCCGCACCAACCCAAATTGTATTGTGGGTCGGCACTCGCCCAACTGTGTGCGTTGAAATGCTTGACTAGAGCACAATCGATTGTTCAGGACCCAACTGATTAGACAGATACGGGGTCTTTCCAGGGCCCCTGCCGTCCCAGTCCTGCTGACATGCTGAGCACAGAGCCAGCGATAGAGCTGCTAAACAAAGCGTTGGCCACAAACAGTGATCTGGACTGCACCCTTTTAACTACTGACCAGGGTGTCGTACTACTGCAAGCAGGAGATGTTACAGATGCCAAGGTACTCGCGCTGCTGGCGGCACGAGCGTACGCAGAGACCAAAGCAGGCACGGGACTCGAGGTTGGCGATAAAAGACTTTATGTTACAGCTAAAGAAGACTATTTGTTCCTAGTAGTAGGGCCCTCAAGCTTACCTTGGGGCGTATTCGTAGCGTAATTCACCACATAGGTTTCACCAATTGAGCGTCTGCGCTTTCATTGATATCGGCAAATGGATCATCGTCATCCTGAGGAGGAGGAGCACGAGGAGTTCTCGGGGTTCGCATGGGGCTAGGAGGAGGGCTTGGCGATGGGGTGATGGAGCGGTGCCTTGGAGGGGACCTTGGAGGGTCTGTTGGACGAGCAGGTCTCCGGGGAGGAGTTGGCTCATCATCTAGAGGCTGCGGTTGAGCATTATCAAAGGCCTGCAACGCGGTGATCAGCTCTTCATTGACCGTCAGCAGCCGGTCCAAAAACTCCTGCACTTCCTCGTTATCCTGATGGATCAGGTTGACTACACGTTTGCGCATATCCTTAGCTTGTTTATAGTATCCACGGGCCTCTGTGCTATGCTTGACATCAGGGTGAGTGATGACGGCCTCCGATAAACGAGTAGCAATAGTATGAGCAGTGGCCATTGTAGTAGTGATACTGCCTCCACGAATGTTGATTGGGGAAGGAGAGCGTGACTGGGGCCGTGATTGTGATTGTGACCGGTTGCGGGAACGAGCGGGATCATCGTGGGGAGCTCTCTGCCTCTCGACGGTATTTGCTCTGGACCGGCTCTGGTTCGGGCACCATCTTCGCAAGCGGTCATCGTCACGCTTGGACCACCTCGAAAGGATAGATTTGGCGAGCTTGGAGGGCTTATCAGTACCCCTTGACATGACCTGGACCTGGTCGCCAAGACCTGGATCCTCGAGAACTTCGGGCATTCGCTTGCCCCCATTGTCAATCAGCATTTCGAGGACCCAAAGCCCACGCACTTGCTGTTTAGCGGAACCGTGCTTGAGCTGCTTGCGTACTGCACGGCCTGCCTCTGCATACCCTGGCTGCTTGGCGATTTGAATCGCCTCAATGAGCTCCAAAATATCTCCGGCGTCTTCATCACTGCCGCTCCGACTGCACAACCTTTCGATCTGAGCAGTCACCGCCGTGTACGGCTTATCGCTAAACAACCCCATTCGATATGCTAAGCAAGGACGACGGGTGGGAGGTGGTGATGGAGATGGGTTGCTTTATTAGAGTTAGTAGATTGAGAAAAGTAGAGTTGGCTATGTAGTTGGCTATATAGTGGGTGACATAGTTGTGCTGTGAGTGCTATAGTCGGTGAGGCGGTCCTATAAGCTATAGCCGGCTGTGGGTCTTGGACCTCGCTGGGAATTCATTCACTCATTCACTCACCCATTCACTCACCCATTCACTCACCCATTCACTCACCCATTCACTCACCCATTCACTCACCCATTCACCACCCATTCATCCACCAACAGGCAGTTTAAACCCAAGTGTACCACTCATAGCCTCTAGACCTCCAAGCCCAGGAAATTACGCATACGCCCAAAATACGCCTTATACACTCTTGGCACACAATTGTCTAGACTCTGCAGAATCAAACACCAAAAAAAGTACTAAATTGGTATACCCTGCTAGGTGTGGAGCCCCCTAAACTACCCTATGCCATCGCATTGATATATAAATGATTTACTGAAATTTTCACTGAAAAATATTGCCTGAAAAAACGCACAAGTACAATACAATCGCACGTGAGCTTACGAATTCCCGCTAAAACCACCTCTACCTGCTCCACACTCACAGATATGCAAGGCATTAGATTGATTGATGGGCACGCCATACGCACGTCAATATGCGTGTCCATGCATATATAACCGGCTACTTTTCTGAAAAAGCTACACAGTTGCTGGGGAAAAATGTACGGGTTCCTTGAGAAAGTTCAAAAAAAGCTCACCAAGCTCAAGACCCTCGATCCCGACCCTCTCCAAGGGACCGGAAATGTCACAATCGCAGAGAGTACCCAGTTGGACGAAAAATACGACCCCACAGATAAGAAAAATGCTGGCCATACGTCCGTACAATCGGTGGGAACCCTTGGGCATGTATTCGAGGACCCTAAAGTGGCCGAGTTCTACGCCAACCTCTATGAGACTGCTCAATACGAGGGTCGTCACCACTTTGATCCCGAATTTTACTGGGAGCCCAAAACGGAGCGTAAGATTCTGCGAAGAATGGACTGGTACGTGTGTTTCTGGGCCTTTGTGATGTTTTTCGCGCTGGACATCGACCGCATGAACCTGGCCAACGCGGTCTCGGGCACTTTTTTCAAGGATCTCAACTTGACCACCAACGACTATAACCTTGGCAATACCGTCAACCTGGTGTGCTTTTTGGGCGCTGAGATTCCGTCGCAGCTGATATCAAAGAAGCTCGGCCCCGATATTTGGATCCCTATCCAGATGGTATCGTGGTCTTTGGTGGCAATATTCCAGGCGTTTATGAAGAACAAAGCGGGCTTCCTGGCCACCAGAGCTCTCATTGGGCTTTTTGAGGGCGGCTTTATCCCCGACGTGTGTCTTTGGATGTCGTATTTTTACACTGAGAGCGAGCTCTCGGTGCGGGTCAGCTACTTTTACATTGCAAACCCATTGACTGGAGCGGTTTCTTCGTTGATGGCATATGGAATCTACCACCTTGAGGGAAGAGCAGGGTGGAAAGGCTGGCAGTGGATCTTCATGATCGAGGGCCTTGTCACCTTGGTTATGGGTATTGCCGCTTTCTTCAAGATGCCACCCTCTGCGGTCCAGACACGGGCACCCTGGCGACCCAATGGCTGGTTTACACACGAGGAAGAGAAAATTGTCGTGAACCGCGTGCTGAGAGACGACCCTAGAAAGGGCGACATGCACAACCGCGCTGCTCTTACCCCCAAGCTCATTCTCAAGAGTGTTCTTGACTGGCACCTTTGGCCCGTTTATGCTTGTCGCTTCTTTACAGATCTGGCATATGCACCGGTCAGTACATATCGGCCCATCATTTTGCGGAGTATGGGGTTCTCGACGCTCAATACCAATCTCCTGATGATCCCTGCCAATGCTGGTACCATCATAACAATGTTATCTCAGGCTCATTTGAGCCGCCATTTCAAACAGATTGGATGGCTGTACCTTGTTGGTGTAATATGGCTACTTCCATGTTTGTTGGCAATGCGGTTTTGGCCTAACTTCCTCGTAGACCAGTGGGGATCATACGCGCTACTGACAGTGGCCCTTTCTGCCCCGCCCACCTGGGTCATGAGTATCACCTGGGGATCATCCAACGCAAACAGCGTACGTACTCGTACCATCTCTGCTGCATTGATTAATGTTTTCGGGCAAGTGGCTGGCATTTGCGGCAACCAAGTGTTTAGAGCCGACGATAAGCCCCGTTACCGCCGTGGTTTGACAGTGTTGATTGTGATTTCCATCATCTCTGGTATTATTATCCTCAGCACTCGTGCATTCTTTTCAATTGTCAACTCTCGTAGAGACAAAAAATGGAATTCCATGACTCTTGAGGAGCAGCATGAGTACACTACAAATACCAAAGACGAAGGTATGAAGCGTTTAGATTTCCGGTTTTCTTTGTAGCGTATATATTTAAACATGCAGATGACGAGGGATGGGGTCGAAATGATCCAAATCTTGAACAGTGGCAGGATGGTGATGGACAGAGGAGTTTCTCTCGTGTGGAAAACGCCATGGCTAGGTGCTGGGTTCGTTGCACTCGCCGCAAGCAAGCTGCTTCTCACAAAGGAGTTTGCGACCGAGGGTGCCCCAGGACCGAAAGGACGACTTGGACTATTTGCTAGCAGCATGTAAGGGCCTCGAGGCTAAAGGCCGCACTAAAGAGTGCTTCACGCTATGGAAAAGGCCGAGCAAGAGCTGGAGAGCCTTGGTAGCGCCTAAATGGATGCAGCACGATGCTCGCTTTCTACACGCTGCAGTAGAAGGCGATGGTCTCTTGTTGCGCTACGCGCCTGACAGTTTGCAAAAAGTGGAGCGCATTCGCCGTGCGGCTTATGATCAGAATCCGGATATAGCCAACAAGTTAGCAGGTCCGTGGCCCAAGTCCAACAAGAGGCAGAAATTAGACAGCGTAGAGTAAATCTTCAGCTCTGTAGATAAATTAAACGACCATTCCAAGTCTAGGGAACACAGAAAGGTCAATCTGACTCCCATTGACCCGTCGCCAGCCCTTTTACCCCAGCTGGCACCACATGCATCCCACTTACCTAAAGCATGCTCTCGAAATCTCTCGCTTCGCTGGTACAAAAGCCGCTCTTCTTGGCAGTCAAGACCACCTGCCCGTTTTGCAAAAATGCCATTGCGTTGGCCAAGAGCCACGATGTTGAGCCAGAAGTGCTTGAGCTGAATGCCCACAAAAACGGCGTCGAGATCCAGGCCGAGCTGACCGAATCCACCGGCCAGAAAACGGTGCCTTATGTCTATTCTAATGGCAAATTCATTGGTGGGTTTACCGAGTTGAACAAGCAACCGACGTCGTTTTGGAAAGGGTTGCAGTAAATCAGGCCACCCATGTGAGCGTTGCTGCCAGGGCTTTTGCTGCCAGGATTCTCGTAAATACCCTGCAAATTGTTTCTCTCGCAAACTTGCTTAATTATTAGATAAATACACGCATAATACCCTCCCGATCAGGTTACGGTTTACCCCAGGATAGTGCTATTAATTTATTCCTGACAAATTTTTTTTCTCTCTCTTTTGCTCTTTTGGCATCGACCCCATAATGTCTGACGATAAAGTCTATATCTCGTACGAGCTTGTGCATAAACTCTGTCAAAAGTCCGCAGAGGAAATCCTTCCCTTTCAGCCCAACGTTATTGTCGCTATTGGTGGTGGTGGTTTTATCCCTGCCCGTATCTTGCGTACTTTCCTCAAGAAAGATGGTATGAAAAACATTCCCATCCAGGCTATCGGTCTTTCCCTTTACGAAGCAATGGGCGACGACGATTACGAGGAGAAGATTGGCAAAGAGGTCATTCGTACGCAGTGGCTCGACTTCTCTGCCCTTCAGGAGCACAAGGTAGACCTTATCGGCAAGCATATTTTGATTGTTGATGAAGTCGACGATACCCGCACCACTCTCCATTACGCCGTGACTGAGCTCCAAAAGGATTTGGATCAGCTCGCCAAAAAGTTGGGCCGTGAGAGCGAGAAAACTTTGATCTCTGTGTTTGTTTTGCACAACAAGAACAAACCCAAGAAGGCCTCTTTGCCTCAGGAAATGTTTGACCAGGGTCTCTATTTTGCTGCTGAGACTGTTGGTGACGAGTGGATCTGTTATCCATGGGAGGCTGCCGACATTGATAGCCATACCGACATTGCTCGCACTCAGGGTAACATTTAGGAGACAATAATATTATGTAGCTTATAGTTAGCTATTTTAGCATATGGGGAGTCTACTTTCCCTTCAAAACCTGAATCTGCTCTACAAGTTCAGTCACCTGCTCCTTGTACATTTCCTTTAAATCTAACACGTCTGCCTGGAGCTCAGTCACCTGCTCGGTTTTCTGGCCTAGCTTGACCAGTAATGTCTCGATCTTGGCAGATAGCTCGGCGTTTTCTTTCTCTAGATCGGTATTAGCATCGCCGGCAGACATGTATTTGACCATTTCAGAGTACGCGTTATCCTTTTCTTTACGCGTTTGTTCGAGGGATTCTTGGGTCATAAGTAGCTGAGCCTCGAGTTTACGGTTTGCTTGGCTTAATTTGGCAACAAGATGAGTGTCCACTTCCATGGAGGCCACTGAGCCCAGGGCGGAAATATCGAGCCTCGACTCGTCGACGCTATCGTTTGGGGTCGGGCCCACATCATGGATATGTCCCACGCTTGGTTCGAGTGGCTCAAGCGGAGGTACGGCGATATCGTCGTACATTTGCTCGGGCATTGTAGAGGGTACCGGCGTTGATTCGTCCTTGGGGAGCGAGGGTGGCGAGGATGACTGGGCTGTGTGTTGTGATTGTTGTTCCAGCTGGATTTTGAGGGCTTTTGTCTCTTCGCGTTGCGCTTTGAGCTGCTCTTTGATGGCACCGAGCTCGGTCTGGTGGCTGCCTTGTGCGTCCACAAGCTGCTGTTTTAGCTCGTCGTGTTTTGCGTGCGCCTCGGAAAGAGAAATACGATGTTTCTCGGTAACGTCTCGGAGATCACGGGCCTGAGCTTGCGCCAGTTGGACGCGGGTGTTGAGGTCCTTGATTTTCGCGTCGCGTGCGTCAATGGTCGACTCGAGGTTCGCAATGGTACCAAGGAGCCGAGATTCCACTGCTATCCAGTTTTCACGGGCTTGCTCATGGTTTTGTACCAGCGATTCAAGCTGGCGTGGGGTAGGACCGGCGGGCTCGCTGGTTGATGATTGACCCTTGAGGTGCTCCACCAGCGCATGAGACTCATCCAATTCCCGTTGTGTTGCGTTTAGTTTGGTCCCCATGGCTTGAATCTCTTGTTCGAGGGCTTTGATCCGGGCATCGGAGGTACTTTTCAGCGACTCGAGCTCCTGGGTCGTGGTGGTGAGCTGTGCCTCTGGCTTGCTCGCATCCACGAGCTGACGCTTGAGCTTTTTGATGGTGGAATTGAGTTTAAGCTCTTGAGCACTCAGACGGGTTCCTTCCTCGAGTAATAGGTCGATTTTCTTGGCGGTGGCCGCTGCAGGGTCGGCCTTGTTTTGTGCGAGCAAGTGCTCGTTCTCCTTGACCAAATGCTTGATTTTCGAGGCCAGACTCTCGAAACGGGTTTGATAAAGGTCAAGGAATTGGAGCTGATCCTGGGGGAACTCAAAGTCCTCTACCGGCTTGATGGGGGTGGGATCCGGCAGATCTGAAGGTTTCGGCGCGGGCAACCCCATTGCCTGGTCTAGTTTAGAATCTATTGAAGCGATAGCCGATTTCAAGTTCCACCATTCGCTCATTTGAGGTTGATGTCGGTTGTCTGCGAGTCGCCACTATCGCCACGGGAGAGGTGATGAGGGCAGCTGGTCAAGCCTAGTTAAGGAGAGAATAATGGGCTCAAATAGCTAGCCATACAGAGAATAGATCATATATAGATGGGATATCTTCTCTAGTCTTGCCCATCCCTAAAAGACCTCAACTTCTCATCTCACCCCCCTTAACCACCCTCTTAACCCCCATTCTAATCACCCTCCCACGTAATGCAAGTCCAGCAGCCGAATGTGCCGGAAAACTCGTACATTAAACTCAAGACTCTTGAGCGCGAACTGGAGCTTTTAAGTCTACAGGAGGACTATATTAAGGATGAGCAGCGCCATCTCAAGCACGAGCTGTTGCGCGCTCAGGAGGAGGTGAAGCGCATCCAAAGCGTCCCGCTGGTCATTGGCCAGTTTCTGGAGGCTATTGATCACAACACAGGCATCGTGAGCAGCACTACCGGCTCGAATTATGCCGTACGGATCCTGTCGACGCTTGACCGCGAGTTGCTCAAGCCAAGCAGCAGTGTGGCTCTACACCGTCATTCAAACGCCTTGGTCGACATTTTGCCGCCAGAGGCCGACTCCAGCATTGCAATGCTCAATGGAGACGAGAAACCCGACGTTTCGTACGCCGATGTCGGTGGTCTGGATATGCAAAAGCAGGAAATCCGCGAGGCAGTCGAGTTGCCCCTCACACAGTTTGATCTCTACAAGCAGATTGGTATCGATCCTCCTCGTGGTGTTTTGTTGTACGGTCCTCCTGGTACTGGTAAGACCATGCTTGTCAAGGCAGTGGCCAATAGCACCACCGCTTCGTTTATCCGCGTGGTGGGCAGCGAGTTTGTGCAAAAATACCTCGGTGAGGGTCCCCGTATGGTCCGCGATGTGTTTCGCTTAGCGCGTGAGAACGCACCCTCGATCATTTTCATTGATGAGATCGATGCCATTGCCACAAAACGGTTCGACGCCCAGACCGGTGCCGACCGCGAAGTACAGCGTATTTTGCTCGAGCTGCTCAACCAAATGGACGGTTTCGATCAGTCTAGTAATGTCAAGGTTATCATGGCCACCAATAGAGCGGATACCCTCGATCCTGCGCTGATGCGTCCCGGTCGTTTGGACCGTAAGATCGAGTTCCCCAACCTGCGTGACCGCCGTGAGAGGCGCCTAATCTTCACAACCATCGCTGCTAAAATGAGCTTGGCGCCCGAGTGTGACTTGGACTCGCTAATTATGCGCAACGACCCCCTTAGTGGTGCCATTATTGCTGCCATCATGCAAGAAGCTGGTCTTAGAGCGGTGCGCAAAAACAGGTATATCATTTTGCAAAGCGATCTTGAGGAGGCGTACAGTGCACAAGTCAAGACGGGCTCTGACCAGGATAAGTTTGAGTTTTACAAGTAGATGCAAAAGCCAAGCGTTGCTTTTATATAAATATGTATTCACTATCCAGTGCGTGTACCAGTGCGTGTACAAGTGCTGGTTGTGCTCCTATAACCTCAACAACAACACCAATAAAGTCGCCTGGGCTCCTAATCCCAAACCAGCAGCCAATAATACATTATACCCACCAGTAGTAAACACTCGCGACTCCCTATCGTAGACAAACTCCATGTAATTGCGCTGGTAGAGCCCCAACGAGACCATTAGAATGGCATGGGTAATAAATACAGTACCAATTGGTAAAAACTCGCGGGCAAAAAGGCGGATAACTAGCAGCCCGATGCCCAGTTCCGAAAAAGCGGTCCGCATGTATGCGCCCTCAAATGTCCGCTGCGACGCACGAATATCCTGGCGCTGAGGCCCCGTCAGATTGTTAAATGAGGTATGCTGCTCATAATTATCGTCATCTTGCTGCAAACTTTGTTCCTCTTGTGGCTCTCGCCCTTGGCTATCCTGCTGACTTGCCATGGACGACGTGAAGCTCCAGCTGAACCATTTGCTGTTTAGCGGTGATTTCGCGCAGCGGGAGAACGAATCCACGTATATCGAGACTCTGGCGCCTATTCTTAGCAGTGCAATTGCAGCGCAGAAAACAGACGAGTTTGAGGAGGCGCTTGCTGAACTCGAGGCCCAAAAGGAGGCCGAGCTCAAGGCGCATTGCGATGCTTGCACGGGCCCCTTTTTCGATACCGCCGAGTATCTGGCGCAAATCAAGCTCTCTTCAGAGGAAATCGGTCAGACTGCTACCGCGGTCCACCAGCAAATCACCCGCACGGGCAACAGCCTCGTGGACACCACGATCCAGCGCCAGCAGCTGAGCCAAACAACCACAAACATCACCAAAACCCTCGAGACATTAAGGCTCTGCCTTAGGGCCCTCGAGTATACTAACCAGGTGCATACACTGCTCAAGCACAATCACCGCACAGCCGCCGTTCAGGCGCTCTCGGAGCTCAAGCACCTGGGGTTGCACTCGATGCGCCACTTGGGGCTGGGGAAAATGCTCAGCAAGTCCATCCCGGGTCTTTCTGATTTAATTCTATCCTCTACGAGAACTACTTTGGACGCATTTGTCGAGGACTTGACCGCTCAGGAGATCCCAGTCGGCGAGACATCGTACCAGTGCCTGCACAGCCAGCGCGATCAGTGGGTGAAGCTTCAGCGCCATCGACCCCATTTGGCTGCTTTCAGGTTCAATTCCCACGCCGAGAGAGCTTACCGCGAGTCGTATACCAATTACTTTGATATAAAGCGGATCGGGCTGGATTTGGGGCCCCTTCACGAAGCTTTCCTAGTTTTCTCCAAACTTAATAAACTGGAGGATGTGGTGGGGTACATTCAGGGCCTCAGGCTGGCGCAATCCAAACAGCTCGATGGTGGGTCCTGGAGCCAGCTGCAGTCCATCACCGGGTTTTGCGTTATCGAGCGCATCATGAGCCGGGAGCTGCCAGATTTGCGCCCAGAAGGTCTCGTAGAAGATATGTGCGACCAGCTAAGTCAACGCTTCACGCAAAATCTTACCTCGAGGCTTCCCAAAATTACCAGCCTCGATGAACTCACCAAGATTCGTGGCCAGCTTACGGATTTTATGGAGACTATGGAGAACTTTGGCTTCTCAGTGAGCTCTGTGTCTGGGCTGTTGCTGGAGCTTCTCAAACACCTCAGCAAGCAACTGGTTGTGGCGAACCATGAGTCGTTTATAAACACCTGGAACCAAGCAGACCATATGCCGATGGTTGTAAATAAAGCAGAGCTCTACGATACAATCAATAATGTGGTGTTTGGCGAGATTGAATCCAAGCCGACCTCGTTTCCCAAGGCCCTCCCCTTTAGCGAGATCTACCCACTCATGTGCGCTGATCTGCGGTCTCTAATCTCGCACCACATGTCATTTTTTGACCAGTTTCAGCGCGACCCTGTGGTGGTGGAAGAAACAATGGTTGCCGCAGTAGACACTTATTTGTCTGATACCGTATGTAAGACAATGGTCGACTCTGTAAACTTGGATAACCGTGAGAAACTGATCCAAACAGTCATTGATCTCAAGTACCTTTACGACGCTGCAATTGCGGTGCGCTCTCAGCTCCAGTCCAAGCGCATGAGTGGGCGCCGAGGAAAGCTCACGCTCCGGGCTGTGACAGCCTTTGAGCAGGCATCTAAAACAGTTGAGTCAAAAGTGTTTGAGCTGGTCAATGGATCAATTGACGACTTTGTTTCTACCGCTAATTATGATTGGCGCACAAGCACCGGAAATGATATGCAAAGTCCTTATGCCCTTGATATGGCCGCATACCTGTTGACCCTTGCCAATTCAGTGCTGGCAAGATTACCGGGAGATCTTAAATCATTTGTTTATTTGACGATTATAGACCATCTCAACACCAAACTGATGGATCTCTTGATCTCAGCACCTGAAAATGTCACGCCCCTGGCATTGGATGACTTTGATAGGGACTTGACATTTCTTGAATCAACCGTGTCCCAGCTCAGTCAAGAAAATAGTACTAATGCCAATATGCTGAGCACGCTCCTGGAGACTCGCCAAAGCATTGATTTGCTCCGGTCAAAGGACCCCTATGGTGAATACTACAATAACGCCGACATCCGCATGCGCAAATATAATCGCGTCGACGGTGATACCGCTAAAACGCTGTTGCATAAAGTGATTACGCCCGTTTCAACCCCTAAAGTACAACAGACCTCTAACTTCATGCGGTATCTGGGTGGTGACCGGTCTTGAAGAAATATATTTATTATTGTAAACTGTATATATGGCATAGCCAAGCAGCTGGCTGCCGTAAAACATCCCGGGGGACATCAAGGGCACCCTCCTGTTGTTCAGATCCAGCAAATGGTTTTGAAACTTGCAGCCTTTCCGCAAAAGTAGCCTTGTCTTTAACTGCTACATTGCATCAACCCCCTGGAATTTCCCGTTTCAATTGTGAGGCGAATCCTGAAACAACAATCTCAGATTGGGCTCCTTGCTAACACCAAACAAACCAAATATTTTGCCAGGTGCTGCTGGTCTAAACGCGTCTAGAACACTTGCCTAAGCTTGCTGGTTTGAGAAAACGCTTGGGGGCAAAAATTAACTATTGATTTGCTTTCTTGGCTTGCGTCTTATTGTCCGCAGTAGTCTTGGCGCTACAAGGGTTAGCAGCCATCCATTCTTTTTTCTTCAAGGGGCTCGGTGCGAACAATCCCACTGCAGTAGCACGATCTATATTATGCTACCGGTAACCACATTGAGCCAAAAGAGATGTCTATCTGCATCGCATCTGCATATATCGGTAGATCCATATGCAGGTACCAAGAGTGAACCGCAGGGGATCCCCTAGCCCAGATATAGGGATTCATCATCATAAATACAAAGCGGCAGAATGCTCGAGAGCAAATCTGCAAGCGAAACCCCAAAGCGAAAAAAATCTTCCACAAGCTCATCTATTGACCCTACTTTACTGAATCCAGTGTACAAACATTTGTTGTACAAAACAAGCATCCCTTTTCCAACTTTCCTTTCCCCAACTCAAGCCACAACCCATTATAATGTTCAACACTTTTAAAGTACACCCTCAGGATACCATTCGCAGAGAAGGATCTTTCCAGCAATTCCCAGTGGAGGAGCCCGGACGGCAACATCCGATTGCTTCACCGTCTAAAACTCCTAGCCAGCAGCAGTACCAAAAGCAGCCGGCCATCACCTTGAGCCATAGCAGCGACCAGTTTGCACGGCGTCGGGCCTTGTCTGAGCCATTGCCGATTATGGAACCGAGCCTAAACAAGATGCATTCATGCGACCCTGGTGGGCCACCTATGCACTATCCGCGACACCAAGCAAGGCACCTGAACGCTATGCATGCAGCGTTACCTCCATTGCAGACACAGTTCTCTCCTAAATTCCAGTACCAGACGCTGGCCGAGCCACAGCTCACGCCCCGCAGCGAGTACGGTGTGAGCCCTTACTCCCCCTATACACCATATTCACTCTCCCCTATTTCCCCACACGCCTATCATCGTTAAAACATGCGTTATTTATTTTTATTTACTCCACTTCATGACAACCAAATGGCTAGTCGTTCACTATATAGATAGAAAGTTCACTTTGGAATAAATATTGCGAGGTTCTCTGCGAGGTTCTCATTGCTTTACCACACCTTGTACCAGGGTTTTGCGTTTGATGGCTGAGGCGTCTGGACCTGTTGTGGCAAATTTGCGTGAGACTGGGTTGCTGCAAAGTCCATTTCCGCTTGCTTGTCGGTGACTTTTTTGGTATTGAGGGCTTTAAAATTTTCTAATTCAAGGTTCTGACGGATCCCCACCAGTCCATAAAACACAAAACAGGCCCCAAGACC